>JAQFZC010000321.1:0-58232 GCA_034695205.1 Dicyrtoma fusca | reverse complement strand
CACACTATTCGGGTCGGGTTCGGGTTTGAAAATGTTAACCCGATTAGGAACGGGTCGGGTCGGGTTTCGGGTCGGGTCGCCTCAACCCGACCCGTTTCATGCCTTAATCCCAGGGCACCATACCAGCCCCTGGGTACTCAATATACTGTATACTGTGACCCAAGAACGGCTACAATGTCCACCGCAAGTAAGAAAAATATCCGTATAATGGTCACAAATTCGCATTCCTACAAAAAATCGAGTTCTTCAGTAACAGAATAAACAAAGCGTGCTTCACGCGCATGCATGCAATCGCATATTTAGCTATTAATATTTTTCAGCAAAAAAGTATTCCATGGCTGATTTGAAATATTATTCTCATCGCTATTCTCAGATGCTGGACATCCGATGAGGAAAATAGGGACCAAAAGTGAAATAGACTATAGGTGACTAGGTTTCCAGCAATCTTAAAAGATGCTTGAGAAAACCGTCATTACCATTAACTCCTGTTCTGGTAATTGACTTTGCTGCGCCATTGTGCTGGTGATGTCAGTTCAATCAATATAAAGTAAACTGTAAGCTAGTATATTATATTTATCAAGAATATCTAAATGCCTTAATGAAAAATATAAAGGCATACAAATTCTTGAGCTGTAAACAAAAGAACATGAAGAATGCCGGGATTGCTGGTTGACTTTATCAGTTAATTTAATAAATTCCTTGTTTGGGAATTGCAAGTCAAATTTTTGGGAATGCATTGTTAGATTGTTACTGTTTTCTTTGTCCCTCTCTCTGTGCATTATTAATGGTCTATTGGAACAATCGCATTTTATTTTATTTTTGCCAAAGTACTGGCTCAAACTGCTACTGATAGGTCTCGTAAACAGATAAATTGTCGTTTCGGAGGTATTGGTAATTCTTGATTGGAGATCTTACGATGAGAGAATAAAAGCTTGATGTCGGATGCACACTAAAGCACTAGTTTGGTACCCCAAACGTAATTCCCCCCCATATTGTGCACTACTTTTATGCGCCGCAAATAAAAATGATTAAACGACAATATTTATCACCAACACATCTGTGTAGGATTGTCAAATTTATTTTGGGTAGTTTGAATATATTTCTTTTTGAATTTCAGATTAAACTTAGAAATCATACTGGAAGGAAGACGAAAAAGCAGAGCTCGTCAAGAAGCATTTGTTCAAAGTTTTAACATCTGATTTTACATTTACTGCCAACTGCACGGCTACAAGAACTACCAGAAAAAGGTACCTTAACTTACTTAATTTTTAATTTAAAAGTATTCCCTAATCTCAGTTTCTTTATGTTTTCTCGAGTCTTTTTACCAAAGAGCTTTCTTGAGTTTTACTTTGCATAAGTGCATTTTCAAGAACTTCAGTTATAGTTACAATATAATGGGACGCTTTACTATATACGTAAAGGGGTAAAACGCCCGTTAAAGTGGTCATTTTGCCCCGCTTGGGCTATTTGGCCCTTTAGGGCATTTAACTCGTAGGGTCACTCTGTTACTGGTCCCATTAGATTTGATTTATTTTAGAAATGCTGTATTTTGCCAATTTCGTAGTTCACCTGCAAAGCTCTGGGCTTAAAAAATGGCTGTTACCGTGAAATCAAATTTCCTCCGGATGGAAGTGGATGAGTCCATTGCACTCCAGTGTCCGGGTTGCAACTTGAGAGATGGCTACAATGCACATCAACTGCGTGAGACCCGCATTATCTTTCAACTTCCTGCCGAAGCAGCGACAATCAAAGACGTGAAGCAAGCTATTGAGAAGACATTCAACTTGTCGGTGGGGATCGACATTTTATTCGAAGATCGTCTTTTCCTTCCTTCTGTGAGCGTCAAAGCCGTATTGGCCTTATTAGCTGGCAGTGGTGGATTTGTCAGGTAAAGCTTATAATAGTAATAATAATAATACTATTCAAAATTATAACTCATTGATGCACAGGAATCTAGAGATAAAATATTTTAATATAGTCCATTGTTTAGACCGGATTCAAAGTGCAATCTTTACTGTACTTACTTATGTTCAATTTTATTTTTACAGAATCCGTCCACACAATCAAAGTGACACATCTTTATCAATTCTGTCCAGTGGATCACTTGGTACGAGTTCGGGGTACGAGGCCAATGATGAAGCAGGATCTAATTTGACGGCAGCTCCGGGCATGCATTATCGGATTTTCCAGCAGCGTCAGCTCATCCAGACCAAGTGTTTGACGGTTAGTGAAAATGATCAGTCTCATATTCAGTCCCATGCCAATTCCAGTTTAGACACGATAGTTGAATCCTCGGTCGGGACAAGAAAGATAACTGGGACGCCGAGTGAACTGTCTGGGGCGGCTGACAGTTTACCTTTGAAAGACTACGACTGCTATGATGATGACTCGTCCATGTGTCCAGTGTGTGATAGGCCATTGTCTGAAGAATCCTGTACTATGACTGATTAACTTTCTGCAGACGTCCAGGTATTCAAGACTATATAGCTTTGGCTATAATTATAAACAACTACATATGTATAACTATAATATTGTTTACAAGCAAATAAAATAGGTGTATAACCTATTGAAATGAAGTACATATACATCTGTACACGCTTACCTTCAATAAAAGTCAAAAATATGCCTAATGTGAAATACTAAAAATTCTGAATCATGAAATAAAATAAAGATGTTACTTCATCAGATTATTTTTAAGGACATATAATATATAGTATTATGTATATTGTAGTAGTATGTCCTTAAAAATAATAATATAATCAATATAATGATTAGGTATGCTAATTAACTATTCTAAATACTTAAACTGTACTAGTATACTTTGTCCTGTGGCAGTTACGTTTGTGTAATAATAGTAGTGACTTAATAAAGCTTTTTTTCTCTATAATAATAATTTTAAAGTATAGACGCTGGTTTAGCGTTTAGATAGATAATTACTTATTGCAGAGTTTCGTAAACTCGAACAGATCATAATAAATACATACATCTGTAAGCCAAATATAACTTGATATGCTCATGATACCCTTCGTCTATGATCTAATGGATGACCTGCTAAAATCTAGCGATTTCGTATGTCACTGATCGTTTTAGAACACTGTTTTGTAATTTATTATATTTTGGTCATTTTTATTATAACAATAATAAAATTACTATTTGTAACGAACATACAATACAAAAGGAAACTGTCCTCATAACAGATTTTGTTTGCATTTAACACCATTTGAAGAGCAGAGGTAAATTACCATTTAGTTTTTGGTTTCAGACGGATTTATTAAGTATTCAACATATTATAATAAGTAACTTCTTCCACGAAGAATTATTTTTAAAGTCTGAAGTTGTTAAAAACATAACTATCAAAGGCACTTTGACCAACACCAACATAATGCAGTAGCAGAGTGACTGTACTGTACTGTAAAAATACAGATAACATTCATTGTATGTAACTACTACAAAAATACTGTGGAAGACAATAAATACTCACATGTTAAGTCTCAGAATCACAATTCGTACTTAATCAACAGCAATAATAATAATATTATTGAAAGACAACGAATTATAACTGGACGTTTTTTGTGCATTTCGCTTACACTAATTTCATAAGATGACTGACAGTCACTAACAAGCAGTTAGTATCTAATTACCTAAAACAGCATAAGGAATGTTTAAAAACCACATAAAAGTTCAACAATAAATAAATATTTATCCCTGAGCGCTTCTAGAGCTCTTTCTTTTTCGCTTGGAATTAATAACTGATATTTTATCGTACGCTTCTTTAATTTCCATAAACTTCTCCTGCGCCGCAGCCTTTTCGACAGGGTCAGGAAATTTGTCAGGATGATACTGTCGCGAAAGCTGTCTCCATCGTTTCGTAATTTCTTCTTGAGTTGCGGATGATGACAAATTTAATACTGCCAGGGCGTTTCGTTCTCCCATCGGATCCAGTTGTGCCAGTACCTGTATATAAAAAAACCCACATCCCACGTTATTCTTCAATTCCCAAAATTAAAGTTTCTAATACAATACTGTCAACTGTCGAAAATATGCTATTTTTACCTCATTCCAGAGCGACGACCATCCATGAATGCGATAGTACTGCCATAACCTATACAAAGAATCGGTAAGCTCTATCCACATTGGGGACTTAAGTAGATTTTGAATGGAATCTCGGAATTTAATGGGCTCCCCATGCTCATTCTGCATCTCCATGTTGAAGTATAGAAATGAGCCCCAGAGTGACGTGTAAAGTAAACTGCAAAATCCAAGGACTAGTATCCTCCTAAAAAACCGCGTGTAGTAATTAATGCTTTTACTCAATACAGAAAATTATCAAAGAAGTGCTTCCGTTCTTAATCAGTTTGATACAAAACAGCGAAATCAAAGCTCCATTTCCCTTACTTACCTACAAATGTGTCTTTTTCTGGGAGGCTCCCGATTCCATTTCACGTATCGGCGAAAGACCAGAGAAGCTAGAACGGAACTAAAGTAATACCGAGGATTATCATACGTGTAAAATAAGTAAGGAAGGTATGCCCCAAACAGTGCAGACTTTAATGAACCCGACTCTCGTCCGATGTTCCCCACGGTGTGAACGCCTAAAATTGAATTTGCGACACAACTATTTCAGTTTCAGATGAATCCATCGTATTTATGTACATTAACAAAATATCAAATATTATTATTATTTTAACATATTTAGAAAGACAAAGGATATACATAGATGGGACGTAAATACCTATGGCTGAGCCTAGAGGAATCAACAGGTGCAACCACTGAAGTGAGTAACCACCAATAGTTTCTTCAGGTATTGCCCTGTACGTGACCCACGCAAGGAGGTTTCCAAATGCTATCTGTCCTATAAATCTGTATAGTGAAAATGGTGGCTAAAATGCAAACCCCAAAAGTGTACAAATTAAAAACATTAAAAATTAAAACAACCAACTGTCAAAAACAAATAATCAAAGAAAAATCAGATCTAACATTTTAATGCAACAATGTGTAACTACAATAAATTCTTTAAAATAGATAGGTATATTTTAACGTCAGTAATTCATTTGCTTACTTTTGGATTCGTTCTCATTGCCTCCGTCAACCTTAAAAAGTACGATTCTTCCAAGTTGGCCTCACTAACATATCTTCAAAAAAAAAACATTAAAAAAACAAAATACAGACTTGTGACCTCATCCCATAATACAGCCAAAATGTAGGTGTACCGCAAAACAGGAACTATTATTTAGCTACGCTAACTTCATTAGTTGTTAGTTTGTTAGTATGTATTAGGTGGACCGTTTTGTTTTTCAATAATGCTTTTAATAATCATTTGATTTGATATTTGAAAATTGTGAATGTGACAAACTTACTTTGGAATCCTAAACAAGTCTCCGAACCATCCCAGTCCTCCATAACCCGCAAATAAGCAGAGCCAGACAAACCCCTGACGATCCCTTCCCAAATAAAAATGATGAAGTCCAAACCATCCCCCAAATAGCCAGAAAATATAAGTCAAAACAATACTTTTCCCCATCGTTCAGTCACAGGTCAAAATTAACTAAAGTACCACAAGGCAAATTATTGCACACAATATTGTTCTTTAATTCTTTGGAATTATTTCCATACAGTTAAAAGTAAGGCACTTCATCAGCAATTGTACAGTTGACAGTACTAATCCAGCAGTACCGACCGAACCGATCAACCGATACCGAAACCGAAACCGGTACCGGCGGCTACAAACTACAATGCAATGGCCAAATCGAGATGTATAAGTAAGTACTTATTAATATCGTAAAATCATTGCCCCGGCCCAGGGCAACTAAATGTTATTCCTATTACTAAGAATAAGTTTGAAATTAAAACGGGTAAAAGGGCACCTCAGAGTATTATTAGACAGCAGTATTAATGTCTAAACGAAGTCACAGATGATAATATCATAATATACAGCAAGCTGTTAGTCACGTATTTAATTATACAGAAATTACCGTTATTTGCTATTTTAAGGTAACGATACCGGGAAAGAATGGAAAGGAGATTAAAAAAAACTTTACAAAATCATAAAATAATTATATTTTGTCGTCACTTGGATTCAGTATTCAATTTCTTTTGGTTTATTGAAAATACTATACTTATTTATCGTGAATTATCCTAATCAATGACAAATGACAGCTAGGTCAGCTGTGACACTTGTGACAGTTGTAAGCGTCCAGCGCGTGGAAGCTTTTACGTTCACTTAATCTTCCTCTTCTTCAAGTGTGAGATCTTCAAGGAAGTTCACACTTCAATCCTTTTTACCATTCCCGCGACGATGCACTGTACTATACGTGTAAAAATCTGTTAAGGAAGTAACTGCTTAAAGCTTAACTACCTACTAAATAAAATAAAACTAAAACGTCTGAAATAAAATAAAATAATTATTCCAAAATAAAATCCATAAATCGACACATTACTTTCAAGACCCAACAAGTTCTATCGACCAATACTAATATTCCGTTAGCAGAATAACTTTTTAACTGAACAGACTAAGTTGTCAAAAGTATCTGTATTATGTACACTCTGCCAAATCTCATTAACCTATTCGGAACTAGGAAACCATGGAAAGAATGCTTTACAAAAGTGCTTTTTTAATAGAAATTAACATTTCCAATAGCATTCAAATCCAATACCTAAGACAAAAAGGTCAAAACAATAAATCAACATTGTCAAAAAGATATAAAACAAGAAATTAACATTTTCCAAAACATGTAAAGCAAGAAATTAACACTGGAAAAAAGTTGAAAAGCAGAAATTAACACTCAAAAAGTTGAAAAACAGAAATAAACGCTTTCAAAAAGATGTAAAACTAGATATAATACCGTTTCGAAAAGGAGGATGCAGTTTTCATTTGGAACGCATTAAAAACGCATTTAGTACGCACCAAAGTGGATTAAATGCGTTCCAAATGGAGTTTTAATGAGTCTTAAATGAAAAAATGCACCACTTTTAATGAGGTTTGGTATAGACTGCACTGCTATAATGTCAATGTAAAGTACACTGGAAAAATAGACTATTAAAAGTGAAGGCTAAAAGCATTTGAAACCCATTAGGAACTCATTTGGATCGCATTATAACCATGTAGCTAAAATATAGCTACAATGCGTTCCATTCCAGGTGTGTTCGTAATAAAATGCATTTCAAACTTTTTTAGGCTTCAATTTTAATAATTTTTGGTAGAGTGTACGAGTGCACTCAACTATGTAGGTGTTTAATTACACAAAGAGAAATTTAAATTTGCTTCAAAACATTTGCTACTAAATATTAATATCGCAACCCGTGTTGGAAGGAAAGAAAGACACGTACGTATTAAGTACTAGTACAAGGTTTTGCTTTGTATAGTACAGAATTGTTATACTGATACTGATAATGGCTGAACTAAATTAGGTTTGTATTTTTGCACTATTATTCTTATTCTAAATTGATTTCTTTGTGCACAACAGTGTTAGATATTGAAATTGAATGCGAAGGTAAATACTGTCAACTGTCATTCGACTGACATACTTAATTAAATCGATTGTCGAAAGATTGCGACTATACACCCACATTTTCCTATTCAATATTAGTAGTAATAATTATATTCCAACATTAATTGAATTCAACACACCTGCACAGTTGTGAAGTAAATGGCTTTATCAGAAAACGTTATAAGGTTTCAGTTACAAATCTGGAGGATATAGCAGTGATCATTTATGTATTATAAATAAATTATAATCACCTACCTCTGCAAAAATCTTTTGATAGTTTTGCATTGCATTGGCTCCCACTTAAAAATACGATAAGGGAAACTACACAGATAGATACGACTAGGTATAATTGTATTGTGTAATAAAGCTTTAACCTTTGAAACCGGAATACCATTTAATTTGAATTTAAAATTAAGCAATCTATAATAAATTATTCCTGTCAATTATAATAATTATTATTAGATATTTCCAAGCTTAAAAGTAAAGTAAAGTAAGAGCTTTAACGTCCGATCCACTCAGCGAATCGCTGATTTCCAGGAATAGACACTTTGACTACGTTACTACCCACTATAGTCGTTACTGTTTTCGTTACTTTTTGTCAAATATAAAGTAACTTTCGTTTTAATGGAGGCACAGAAAGCAAAGCACCGGGAGCTGAGTTTCCAGCCGGTTTAAATTCCGATGTAGGCTAAAAAAGTTAGAAGTTGTGCAAAAAAATGTTCTTTAATGGACTAAGAAATATGAATGAGAATGAAGAACCATGATGTTTTTTGCGTTTTAGATCATGTATGTATTATTGTACAAAATTGTGTAATCAATGATCTAAGACTTAGGTATGTATTGCACCTACTAACATTATGCTATATTATGTAGGTAGGCATATTTTTAATACAAGCAATACCGAATTTCCGAAACATGTGGTTTAATATTAATTTTACTGTCGTGTTTCGTGCTATGTCTTTTTTAATTCCACTGGATTAATCTTTGTATATTATATTATGTAAGTAAGTATAACAATAAAATTATTATGATTACCATTCTAGTTTACAAAACGTGTTGTGTCCTTTATGTAGGCAAGGGAAATGGACGACGTGGGACAATAAAATCCGGATTTCTAGTTTGATAGGCATAATTACAGGCTTTGATTTTTTGGATTTCTCTATTGTAGTCCATTCTTTGGAATACGTCCTGGTAGAAGAGAGTCTGGTTTTTATCATCCAACCTTTGCATGAAAATACAATTTTAATAATGATAATTATTATTTCTGAGGGTTAGTTTCCCTTTGAATTCCTTTTTTTTCTGTTACAGATTTAGATGAAAATATATTTTTTACCAGTATTCTTTCAAAGTAGGTCCAAAGGATAAAATAAATATATCCACAAAATCGTCTACACTGTAACGTTCCTTTCGTAGCTCATCATTACAGGCCGTGGCAGTAAATAGAAAAACTTGCCATAAGCCTTCAATGACTGGATTCATATACAGAACTTTTTCAAGGAGGGTGTTCCGGGGTGGAGCGATATTTATTATGCGATCAGGTTTACTGTAGTGAAACCAGGCTGAAGGCTGGAAAATAAAGCATAAATAATGATATTAATAAATGATAATTTAACGTAAGATCCCCGTCCAATTTGGTAGTAATAATTTATTTCCCTTACAATGCCATCACCGTCCAGTTGGTACGTTATTTCTCTTGAAATTTTATGACAGTTTCGTAAAGAAAAAGCCACAGAATCTAAGGATGCTTCCCTTTTCCTTTTCTTATGTTTCCTCACTTCTTCTTCAACTTCGTAATCATCATTTTTACTATTGCTACTGCCATTATTGTTTTCACTGGATGGAATGATGGGCAGTATTGTAGCCGCCGCTGGATTATCATCAACGACAATATTCATGAGGATTTGAGTCAAATCCCGAAGGTAATTAGCAAACCTTTCATTGATAACGTAGCAACGCGTTTTAAGCAAGTAGAACATGGCATCCATAATGTCACTGTGCATTTGCAGCTCGTTTAGTGGAGCCACTTTAATTTCACCGGTCATACCGCCTGCAAAGATTTTATCCAAATCTTGGTTGAATTTAATGAGCTTCTTAGACATGTCTGGATATTTTGATGAAGGTTTCTTTCTATCCATGCTGCGGGACACATTTTGTCCTTTTCGGCGTGGTGCCGATTCTGGCTCCGTTTCTACAAGAATTTCTTCGACTATCGTTTTTGAGAGTTCCGCTTCCGGTTCTGGTAGATCATACAGCTGCTCGACAACTGTTTGTGGCAGTTGGTCAGGTTTTTGTGATTGAAGATGCAGGAGTTCCTCTGCTACCGCCTTAAGTGATGTGTCCAGTTCCGGTATGTCGAACAGTTCTTCGACAATTGTTTGTGGCAGTTCCAGTATTGGTGGCGGCAGCAGCCCCAGTTCTTCTGCTCCTGCCTTATGTGATGAGGCCGGTTCCGGCTCCGGTCCGTCGAACAGTTCTTCGACTACTGTTTGTGGCTGTTTTGAATGCGGGCTTACCAGTTGGGCCGGTTCTTCAACTACCTGTTTTTGTAATGGTTGGTCAGTTTCCTCCGGTTCTGGTTCGTCCAACAGATCTTCGGTAATCGCTTGGGAAGCATGGAGAAAGAAGTTGGGGTGGTTCAAGGCAAAGAAAATCAAGGTCAAAGTTACGGATAGCACGTGCACTAACTTATTTGTCATCGCGTTGGCTTAAAAATACAGGCACACTTTAAACTAAATAGCTTTTACTCCATTAAGTACTTTAGCCTTTTTTTTTGTGACAAAAATTATTACCAATCAGTTCTACCTTGTGCTTGCGTACAATTAGTTTGAGCAAAAATGGATTTAATTTAATGAGTTTAATTTTGTAATCTCCTTTAATTATTTCAACACACATACCACACAATTGTTTGCTTTATGCTAGTTACTTGGAATTGTTTATAGTTATTGTGGTATACAGTGTTATTTTTAAGAATTTAATTAGTGGTAACACTGAAGAGAAGATCGGTCCACTGTAAACATAATAAGTACATGTATTATGCATTTTTGAGAATTCACTGGTAGCGGTTCCCCTGTGAAAGCTTCAGCCGCTCCTTATAAAAAGTAAATTCACTTATTTAGAAAATTTAGATGCATATCTGTGCAAAGTGCAAACCCATTTATCAATGAGAAAGGTACCAAAAATATGGACCACAGTAGAAATGAATACGTAAGTAGTTTGTTTATAAAGAACGATAAGTCCATTTTGGGGTAAGGTGAGATAACTAGTGCACAATAGACAATTTTGTACGACGAAAACAGTAGTGGTACTTATTTTTTCAAAAAATGATTGCACAATTTCGAAAAAAATTTATGAAGCTATCGTTAAGTGCCAAAGAAGGATAAGACCATCCTAAAAATGTTTAAACAGGCTAAGTAAAGTTCAAAAACCAGTCAATAGTTAAAAATAATAGTTTTTTATATTCCTTGATCATTCTTAATGATTTAAACGAAAAAATATTTTTTGACAAGGTCAGGTCAGGTCAGATCATTTTAGTAGTCAGTGTCATAAAAACAATCATTTTGCCTCTTACAAACGATTATAATGGTTACTTATGCGTATTTGCAAATATACAGCTACTTTTTAAACCCTATTAAAGTTGTTTTGTGCCAAAGAACGATGAGTCCACGGTTTAAGTTCCAAAGAACGATAAGTCCAATATTCATTTTTTGAAAAACTATGACCCATGACACCTAAAATTTTGAAACCTGCCATACACAACCGCCAGTGCACTAGTAACTCACAGTAGTTATAGCTTTGACAAATTATTGACATGAATGAACATATTTACATTTTTATATCTTCTGTAAAGTAGCGAAAATGGACTTATCGTTCTTTGGAAACAAACTATCAAAAATTCAAATGATGAAAATGAATTAATGTAATCGAAATAGATATACATGTTCGTCAACAATAATCCTTTTAATTTCATTTTTTTAAAAATCCTCTAAAATAAATTCTAAGACAAAGCAAAGTAACGATCATTAACTTAAAAAATGAAGATTCCTAATTTGTTGAAGATACAGAATTCAAACTTGCCTCAAGCTTGGATACAACAATTGTTCCTAGTCTCCGAAATTCTTTAGCCTGTAAAGACACAAAGAAAACCAGTTACTTATTAATTATAAAGAAATAAATGTGTTGCAATGACTAGCCGAACTACCCACGCTTTCGTTATATTCAAAAAGTTATATTGTAGGGTAAAAGTGATGAGAAATCAGACTGACATGCATAGAATCAGGCTTGGCCAGTACAATGGGAGTTCCTTCGTCGGCAGCCACTCCAATTTCATGTTGAAAAGGAATTTCTGCCAAAAGATCAATTTTGCAAGTTTCAAGTAATGAGTTGTAGTTTCGAGCTATTTGCGACTTTACTCCACACGATGGACAAATAAACGAGCTCATATTAAGAACACATCCCAAAAGAGGAACATTTGTTTTTCGAAACATTTCGGCTCCCTTTATAGCATCCTGAACTGCTACCTTCTGAGGTGTCGTCACAATTACAGCACCTGCCACAAATAACAAAAATAGTAATATAAATTATATGCTTTAATATTTAAAGTCAAATCCATAAAGCTGAATCGCTTATTCACAGGTATAGAAAACTTGTTTTAGCTACATATACTAATACTACAGTGCGGCTAGCTTACCTCGTCCCTGTGCGGTACGAGTAGCCACACTTTTCATAGAAGCGAGTGTTTAAGAGGAAAAAAAACAAACAAAATAAGTTTCTTTAAAAAAAGTAGCCTATCAGATCGAACTGGGCACTCACCATTAACAACAACAGTTTGTGCAAAAGATAACTGAGTATCCCCAGTCCCAGGAGGCATATCGACAATAAGAATATCCAAAGGAGCCCAACTTACTCCACGGACCAACTTTTCAATTGCTGACATAACCATCAAGCCTCTCCAGATGACGGGAGCAGAGTCTTTAACTAAGAATCCCATTGACATGCTGTACAGAACAATACGAAACGGTAACAAACCACGTTGTTACTAAATTGTGGCAATAATCAAGCTGTAATTTATATAGGCAAGTATAATGTAAATATATGAACGCTCAAAAGTAGGCAATTAAACTATGCGTTACCATTTAATTCCATGATTCTGAAGGGGCACCATTAAATTTCCTGTACAAATAAAAATAAGCCGTCTATAAAAATAAGGTAACTTAATAATTCCATTTTCAGAAATTCAATTTTTATATTGTGGTATATAATCGTAATAAACCATCTTCCGTACGCACAATATTTTAAAAGACTGTAGGATAAGAGTGGACGTACTAGAATCCAGATCAGGAGCACCCGTCAAATTCATCATGATAGGCAATGAGGGACCAAAAACATCTGCGTCTAGTAAGCCGATCTCCTTATTCGGATATTCTAATTTTATTCCCACGGCAAGATTAGCTAAAGCAATAATAAATTTCAGATTAAAGTTAGACCTACTGAGAAACCAAGTAATTATGTTGATACTGTAACCTATATTTAATACAAAACTGTACCTCATCGTGTTAATCGCTTGTAATCAGCAATGCTGTAATTACCTGCTATAGTAGATTTCCCCACTCCACCCTTAGCTGACGAAACTAAAACTACATTTTTCACCCCGTCAATAGACTTTTGTTTGGGTAGATTCTTTGCCATCATTTCTTTTCTCCGTTTCTCTAATTCTTCAGGACTCAGTTTTGCTTCTAAACAAGGAGACTGTCTCACTTTTAAGGGATGCAGTCGGGTTAAAAATCGGGTTTGACAATAGTGAAGGGGTTGAGACGATAGAAAGACGGGGTTGTTTCTGAATGAGTGCAACCCACTAGATTTGATGGACCAGGGCAAATTAAGGGATGCACTGTGTTTACAGGTGACAGTGACACCTCTAAACAAGGCAGTTTTAGACATTTCGAGATTTTTCAGTAGTTAATTAAGGAATTTTAGCAATGCAATCGTCCTTGAAAAATAAGTTCACGAAATCTGCTAAATGTGTCCGAAGAATCTGAATCTGTAGGTCTACTTAGGTACTTACATTTACAACTCTATTTATACTAACTTAAAAAATAAAAAAAGATCTGTATAATTCATTTTCCCACGTTTGTTAATTGACACTTGAGGTCAGAGGTTGCAATTGAAATCACTGTTTGCGTATAAATAATTAAATCAAATCAGTATTCAGTCGAGCTTTTTAGCTTTTAGTCAAGTGCGTACGGTGCACTGAAAATATTTTGCCCGCCGTTTGGAATTTAAACTTATGGCAGTATTGCTACCGTTGATGGCTAGACAGAGTACAGATGCTGTCATTGAAAAATAAATTGGTTACCTACCGTAAATCTCCGATTAGTGTCAACTGGCGATCAAATAGAGCAAATAAATTAGTAAATGACAATAAAGAACCCGTTCGCTTGTTGTTAGTTAGTGTGATTATTATTTTTTATTGTATTTCATTAATCATTAGTCATGAATGTCTAATATAATTATAATTATAATTTATAATTATCTATATTTTTTTGTACGGCTTACTCAGGTTAGTCAATTAATTATTTATTACTTATATACACTTCATCTCAATTTGATATAATTCAATTTATTCCGTGTGGATTAAGTTTTCACGAATAAACTATGCGGATGGGAAAGGGAGTGCGAGAGAAATTCACATCGTATTTTTCTAAAGTACAAAGTACAAAGGCCTTTCCGTGAAAACTTGACAGCGAGCGTTATAATTACAAAACATAGGTAGGAATTCATAATTGATTAGCGTAAATACCTACTTAAGCTTATGCCCTTATAATTATATTATTTTTTGCTCTCATAAGGACGTTATTCGGTTAAATATAAATAAGACGACATGTGTCAGTGTCTGTGGGCGTGGGCGAATAATTGAATATAATATAATATAAATCTTATATATAAGCGTATGTGCGTAAATATTATTATTATAATAATTGTATAATTATCAGAAGATGAATGAACTTTGGCTTTAGAATCAAAACTCATGTTTTTAAAACTAATCTATATTATGATTAGGTATAGGCGCATATTATATTATATAAGAATTATTAATAGTAGCAATAGCGTAGCTCGATAAATCTGGCACTGGTTTATCAGATCTGAAAAGATAACAGGAAGGAAGGCAGAAGAAGAAGAGATCACGAAGGTAGTAGTTTACTAGTACTGCGAGATATGACAAGATTCAGAGCGTCATCCAAACAGGCTAGAATTGGGACCAACATTGTGCTTTCCAAGTGTTTCACATCCCTGTCATTTATCTGCAAAACAAAATTAAAAATTAATTAAAAGTTTCGAGTTGAGTTGCTACTTATAACACTCTCTTTAAAGCCCCATTTAGTCCGTAAAAATGAGACAACAAAACAAACAATTTTGTAAAAATTTTAGTACCTGTAAGAGTCGGTCTCCAGGATGCAAACCTGCAATAAAGGCTGGCCCACCCGGCCGAATTTGATGAACAAAAGCTCCAATTTTGTTCATCTGACTAAAGTTACTTGTAAGCGTTGCAGGATCTAATTGTACATCCATTCTTTCCTCGTCTTCGTCAATCAGGCTAAATCCCCAGTCTAAAACATCAAACTACAGGTGTAAATGCATTTACTTAATATTTGGAAAGATGATTTTCCGAATTTAATTTCATTGAATAAATAATTGTCTACACCTTCGTAAAGGCGATCCTTCCACAATGAAAACGATAGAATGCATTCACTACCGTCGCTCTCGTCTTCATAACTTTCAGCACCAACTTGACTGTCTTTATGAATACTGCTACTGTTAGTATGATCATTGGCACTAGTGTCTCTACTTTTAATATTAGAATGGTTAATACTGTTATTACTACTATTGCTAAGGCTGCTGCTAGGAAAAATACTGGGGTAGTAGGGTTTATTTTTCATAGTTTCTATTAAAGCTAAAGGTGACGAGTCTCTCAATGTGACGGTAGAGCAGGCAGAATTAGTATCCGACGATAATAATTCCATGTCATTCACTGGAACGATAGTGAGTGTAATGGAAGATTTCGTCGATGCCAATTTTCGGAGGATTTGCGCAATTTGAAAGGAAGTGTAGTAGGGGGAACATGGGATGGTTTCATTTGAGCTGATTTGCACACAAGTTATGAGGTCTTCTGGGGAAATGAAACCACAACGGTCTACAAAAATTAAACGAAAACAATTGATTCAGATTAAGTACACTGTAGCCACGTATACAAAAATTAATTAAAAACGTCAAAATTGTAATTGTACCTGCAAGGGACCCCGTTTGAATGGATGTAATTTTTATTTTCTTTGTTGGAGTGTCCGCCAATGCAATACCAAGGGAAGTATTGCTCCTACAGAAAATAGAGCCATTCAATGCTATGTATAATAATATGGTCACAATTATTATGATCGTTATGTTTCTGTATGAACAAAGAATGAATCAATATGTACTTGTTTCCAATCTTGATGACCAATGGACAAGGGGGCCGACTGTCAACTTGCAAAACGCCATAGGTCACTTGAACGGTAACAATGTCCCTAGAAATCTCCGGCTCTCGTGTCTCGTCACTAGAAGCCACAGGGCAATTATAAATCCTCAAGTAATCCCCAATCTGAATGACACCGGACCCATGAGCCGGTCCACCTCGGACCATGTGAACCACACGACCATCACGCGTTAAGTCACAACCAAAATCCTTTGGGAGTGTTAAGTAAATGGAACGGCGACCCACGGAAGCGGAGCTGGTGGATGTAAAGGAGAGATTTGAAGTTGAGAAGGATCTTCTCGTGCGCTGATGCTGATCTTGACTCGACGTATTCCCTTTTTTAATCCGTCTATTAATCGAGCCAAAATCCATGCCCAGTATTCTTAACAGTAATTTTAAAAACAGTCTATTTAAAATTATTCTATAGATTCAAATGCGATAAACTATCAAATCAAGAGCAAAAGTGTCTTTTATTTGTTACTTAGTCTTAAATCTAAACTTGTCTGTGCATTATTCTATTATTCCTTATTCTTAGGTACTGTTGTTTACAAGGCGCGGGAGCCAGTTGTGAAGTAAAACTTAAAAATAAAAGCTGAAGACTGAAGACTGAAGGGGGTGGCAGTGGGGCTGTTGGTGCTGGGACGGACATCCGAGAGGAGGAAAGAAGGCACACGAAACCCTTGTAAAGTTGTAACATGTCTTGAGATGTTCTCATTCTTATTAGTCTTTGAGCTCTTCTAACCATAAGTGTCTTCTTACTCTTACATTTCCTATACGGATCTTATTATACGGACCGGCAAAAACAGTGGAACATCTCTCCCACAGGAGTTTGAATGAAGGGAAAGTTTTTTTTTCTTCTCCTTGTTACTCTGTTGACTGTGTAACTTACCGTGGGGATTCAGATCCATTTACAAGAACCACAACTACATGAGAAAAACAAGCAGGAGAGAGGAAGGAGCAAAAAACTACTTGACTAAAAGATATATTTTATGCCTATGAAGATGAAGAAAGCTTTGAGAGAACCAAATATCCAAATATACCTCACAGACTTGAATTTATGTACCTCTACTTATCTGTGTATGTTTTACGTCCCTTCTTTTTTCAAGCCTGTGCCATGTGCCATACCGTGCCCTACACAGAACTGACTCACTCAAATGCCATGCACGAACAGACACTTAGATAATTGGTAATTGAATCCAATCTTCTACACAAAAAAATCAACGCACCCGAGGCAAAAATGAGCACGCTTATGCTAACACGTGTAGTGTTCGAAGAGGGACGCGTGTTTATTTTTTTCCATTACATATTTACTGTAAAATACGGCTTAAAAGTGAACATAAAAAGTGACATAATTATGTAACACATGTATAGGCAATACACCATATAGATATATATCATTGGTTACAATAATACTGACTCTAGATTATAGGCCAACAAATATTATTAAATGTGCGTCGTAATGATTATACTTTTATCTAAGGATCTACTTACACTTTTAATACCCAGTTTGAAAATATAAATTTAAAAGATTACAAAAATTAAGTACAAGATAATACTTGTTAGAACGCTAGATGAACTGCTCAGTGTAACCATGTATTTTATTTATTTTTTCATGGATTTGAACAGCTCAATGGCTTTCTTTTTCTGCATCCTTTGTTCATGTTCTTCTCGAACCTTTTGATGTATGATTTGAGGCTTTTTAGGAGCAATTTTGATGGGCGTTGAAACTAATGGAGACGGAGCTGGTATGGATACGTCTCGTTCGGATTGTGCAAAACCGACGGCGGAGGCGGCGGCGGTGGATAAAGTTAAAGTAGAAGTTTGAGATTGTTGTTTTCCTTTCTTTGGAATCTTAGTTGGAGAGCCCGTGCTGGTATTCGGATCCTTATTATCACCAGCACCTCGCTTCACCGTCATTCTTCTTACACCCATTCTGTCCAAAAGGTCTTTGAGCTCCGCATCCATTCCATCTGCTTTCTCCTTTGGAGTTTGTGATTTGTTCTTTCGCTGACGGTTTTGTTGTGAGGGGCGGGCAGGGTTTTGAAAGTCACTGTCATCCCTGTCATCGTCATTATTACTGTCAGATTCTGACTCGGAACTTAGTTTAACGTCAGAGGAATGGTCGGGGAACTTAAGTTTCTTCATTGCATTTTCTAGACGCTTGCTTTTAACCTTTCTTTTGGGATGCTTGGCGGCATGACGCTCGCCAAAAGTGAGGAAACTATCCATAGAGAGTTGACGAGTGGATTCTTCTATCTGACACCGAAGTGTTCTAATGAGTGGCAAAAGATTGGCGTCACATCTACTTTGATCCCAACCAAATTTGTTTTTTGCGTAGGCACGTAAACCATCCTGAAATTGCGATAAACAATGTATTTTAAATAGACGATCACATTTTTCTTGATCCTACTTTAACCCTACATACAAAAACTATAACACAATATTGCATATTTGCAAATACCAAGTCGGGTTGCCCCCACCGGCATGGCTCAATGGAATCATCTATTGTGGGATCCACGTATGCATTATACACTGGTTTGCTTGGAAATCCTAATCGAAAAAAAAACAGTATTATTAATACAGCAATGTTTGCAATTTTTTAACTGGATCAAATTTTGCCAAACAGTCCAGCCCAAATAACAAAATTACTTTTTACAAATATCGCTAGCTATACCTGAACGTAATTTAATCTTCCGCAACTTGTTTCTGATTTGATTGCCTTTATCAAGATTTTTATCTGCCTGCGCTTTCTCCAACCATTCTCGAAACTGAACCAAAGAATCGAATGCAGAGATTGTGGGTGACGGGAATTCGGATAAAATCTCCAAAGCTTTCACAGGTCCCACACCTTCCACACCATCCGTGTAATCACTTCCAGTTAGAATGGCAACTAGCACAAGCTTTTCCCGATCCAAGTCTACAATGATTAGATCAAAAAAAATAAAAAGTACAAATGCACAAAAACTAACAGTAACGCATTTGCTCTAGTACAATTTGAACAGCAACGTCATGATCCAAGAAATAAAATTTCGTAACAAATGCAAAGACGTACTTAATTTACTGACAATGTCCGCGTACTGAAACATTTCCAGCGGCCGATCTCCTTGTGAAAAGAAATTCTTGTAAACTCGCTGGCCTCCAAATAACCAAATATCCGAATCATCCGTAATAGTACCCTCTGTAAGGCAGGCAATGTCCAAAAAAGCACACTGTGACTCTGCTTCCATCGGACTGATAATATACGGAACTCCAAACAACGAGAGCAATTCCTGAGCTTCAGAATACATCTGATCTGTAATTGACGTCGCAACCCTCTCCTGAAATCCCTTGGCAGACATCAGCTTTTCATTCTCTGTCACCAGTTTCTCCTACATCCATACAAATTACATTCCAATAAGAACTGCAATCAAAATACTATTATTGATTAGTCATATTATTGAAGCTTACAAGTGGCAGGCACTACTAGCTTTTATCTTGTCTTCAAATTGCAATTTGAAAGCCTTACTTGAGCTTGCATGTATTGTGCCGAAATCATTCGAACTGAAGTGGTAGGGTCGCTTCCTAGCGTTCGGGTAATTTGTTGGTTTTTATTTAATTGACCAACATCGGTACCACTATTGACGTCAGCAGCCGTTGGCTCCGGAATTATTATATCAATATCAACGTTTTCAAAATCAGAATCAAAATCCGAAGATTCGCCTTTCTCGTTATTTTTGCTTTCGCTTTTGCTGTCATTCTCTGACGCTTTTAAATTCGATAGAAACTGTATTTCATTTCCTTGAGAACGTTTAACAGCGTCTTCCGCACTAACTTCTTCCACGTACTCTACTTCGCTTTTCCTATCCGCCGTTTTAACTGAGTCTCGAAAATGGTTGGAGATTTTGTTTTCAGTATCAGTCTTGGGCTTTATTTCTTCAAAAATATCAGCAAACAAATCATCTTCTGCTTTTAGGCTATCTTGATCTGTCACATCAATAGTTAGAATAGGCTCTTTTTTTTCCTTCACCCCATCAAAGATTGCTTTTAAATCTAGCTCAGGCTTTTTCTCCTCAGATTCATCAAAATCCGGATCCCCTGTAACTTCTTCAAATTCACTTTCACTTGAACTGGAGCTTTCACTAGCATCTTTTATGGTTGAATTTGAGATTGTAAGCATTTTTTCTGTAGAAGATAAAGACGATTCATTCGAATTATGATTGACACAAACTCCACTATCACTAGAAAAACTGGCTAAGCTCTGACTTCTTGGGTTCTGAAAGGGGCTCACAATACCAACAGGTTTTTCTTTCGTTAAACCTGTTGCTTCGCCTGTGTTGAATTTAGTGGAGGTAGACGCCTCTGGAGCCGAACTTTCCGTTTCTTGCTGTGCAAGAGATAACCGAATTGCCTGCTGCAATTGCTCTTCTTCGGTCAACTCAGGAGTCTTAGTCTGAATTTCGATAGTTCTCTTGTTGCTGTTGGTTAAGGGGACTCTACTCTCATCGTCACTACTTGACCAACCTTCCGTTATAAAATCATCAATTGTGATTACGTTGCCAGGACCTTTCGTTGATTCACTTTGTTTCTGACTACTAGATGATGGACCAGGAACTGCCTCTTGTTTTTCACTTGACGTAGATGCCCCTGCAGTTGCGACGTACAGTAATCCCTTTTCTTTCGAGCCTAAAACTTTCGTATCCTTTCCTTCGATATCCTCATAGTTGAAGGCAGCCAAGTCATCAAAATTGGATAGGTGAATGTGACGCTGTCCCATCTCTTGCTGTACGGACTGAATCTTTTTCTGAAGTGTTCGGCGCTTTCGTAGCCTATCCATTTGAAAGCTACTAAAATTTTGAAGATCTTTTGGCATCTGATCAATTTTCCCCCACGAATTATTCTTTTTCGACTCCTGCATGTCAAACAACATATCATGCTGAACTTCTAAAGGAAGTTCATCGAACGTGGGAGACACAATCGATGAGAAATTTTCATCGTAGTCTCGATGACCGTAGTTATGATTTCCATTCACATTTTTGGAATCTGAGTCGGAGTCCTCAGAATCTGAATCACTTCTATTCTGCTTATCCAACTCGTTAAAAAACAGGGCAAAATTATTGAAATTTTCAGTTAGTTTTTCCCGAAATTTGCCAAAATGATCATCGAACTCTTCCTCAATCTTAGACTTTGGCTGCTTTTGGGGTGACGTAAACTTTTTGTTATTACTTTTAGATACTTTTTTGTTTTCTGTTGCATGAGCTTGAGTTGCAGCTTTTTTGGTGGCTTGCTCACTTGATTTTAAAATACGATCAACTTCCTCCTCGATCTCATCGGTTGGGGGTAAATCAGTCAAATACTGTTTTTGAAGCTGCTGTTTTAAGAGATTTTGTAGGAGCTTATTTCTGGAAACGTGCGACTTGTCCTGAGCTTCAATCTTCCTTTGTCTTCGAACAGACATGGTTTGTTTTTTAAGGGCGGGCACACCACCGTCGAAAACAAAGATGGGCTTAATCCCATGACTAAGCAATTTACATACCCGGTGAAATACTCCAAGAAGGTGGGCATTCCGAATCGGGTTTCCATCTTTGTCCCGGAAACCTTTGACGGCTTGGTGAAGCCAGATGGATACATCTGTAACAAAGTAATAGCCACGCTTTAAAGTGTTTTGCTTCTAGTCTTATGTGTGGCTCTACAGAAACAGATGAATTCCTCACCTCTTTTGTGACAACTAGTTTGTATGAAGAAATACCTAACTTTGTTAAAAATTGGATAAAATAATGCCAATACGCAATAAAAGTTTACAACCATGCAAGCTGCCTATCATGGTACGCTACTTTCCGATTCACCCTGAGGCCAGTAATTTTTACGCGATAAATCATTTCTTTCATATTTAAAAAACATTTTTATTCAAACTGTGATTTATGAGCTTATGATTTTAATTAATATGTACTAAATATTATTAATCCGCATTCCAATTACAATGTACAAATTCTTCGAAAAAGACAGGTTAAAAACAATAAGTCTTGCCAGTGATTTTTACTTTTAAACTTTGAAATACTTACATGAACTACAATTTGACGAATTAACAGAAACAATAAGGTAGTATACATAAAGTCTATCGAATACAAGCAAATTTTTTGAACGATGGTGTAGAAAAATTTCCCGGAAACACCGCAACAGGCAAATTTTCAACGGGCGAGTGAATTCGTATTTGCCTTAAGTGAGTGTCTCGTCCGTTCTGATGGTTACTAAGAACAGCTAGTTGGAGCATAAAAGTGCGGATAGGACGATCACGGATATCTTTCAAATAGATTTGCACCCATCCACTAGGCTCTGAGAATTCTACAACTTCTACTTCTTGCAAATCATTGAAGTGAGTTCCACACCTGACAGATATTTTACTGGGTGTGTAACTTTCATCGAGTTTGAAATCCGTGTAGATACAAATATCCCGAATGGTCATTTTACGACGGAACTGAATATTGACCAGATGTGGTAGTTGTCCATCGGACTGCCAATAATTTTCTAGGGAAGAATCACGAAGTTGATCCACGCCAAACCCTGGCTTACAGGACGATAAGCTCCAAATTGCTTGACAACCCACTTCTCGGATAAGGCCAGATCTTTCTTCACGCAGGGGGTCAACATCTTCACCTGACTTGTAGCGTGGAAGGACGGCGGCAGTAGCAGCTGCTGGTGTAGCCGCTGCTGCTGCTGCTGCTGCCCCAGCGGCAGCTGCAGGTGGTCCGGCGGTTGCATTATTTGCGGCAGTTGCTGCTGCCATTGTAATATTAATATTTATTTTGAGACAGGGTATTGACAACAACAAAAAGTAAGAGAATTAATAACGGCCTTTAAGGAGGCAATAGTTTTAACTGGGCAAGCGATGGACTTGATTGGACTGTGTCGGGGCCGCCGCCGCTGCTAGATAATGTGCTGAAAGGACGATGAGCTCATGGATCGATCAAAGACGTCTTTGCGGACTTGTATGGAAACAACGTGACGACCTGGGACCATAGCAAGTCCTAAAATTCTAGGTTCTCCCAATAAGTTTGAGTTCGAGTACTCGGCAGCTGATCCAATAATGATATTTGCATCGCGATCTACGCACAAAAACAGCCCATTTAATGTCCTCCCGTCCGTTAGCTGGATAGTCAGGATTTTGTTGAGGAGAGATCGTAGTAAATCCTTGCCGGTGGGTAGCTCCAAGCTCATAACTGACGATGAAATTGTATTAGACTTCCAAACAGAAATCCCGGAGTGGTTACGGAAGGAAATCCACCGATGATGAGTTAAGCTGGAAATGACAGTCAATGAAAGATATGCTCTAACTTTCTTTTTCATGGCAGAATCGTACATCCTTCAACTTTTACATACACCAACAGTAGTGAATGTATAAACGCTGTCTCTAAAAATTGTAAACCGATGAAGCACCTACTTACACGCAAAATTAGCTCCTTAAGGAAGGAAACTCTGTTTTTTTAAATTCTGTATGCCTAAATATATACCTAATTCATTACCATCACTACTTTCAATTCAAACTCATCATCAACAACTCAAAACTCCGTCAACCGTAAATGGAATTACGCTTCCGCATCTCAAAGCTTCAAAGCTTTTGGCTTTAGCTTTTACCGTAAAAAGTTGGACGTACGAAACTGCTCGTGTAGGGTAAGCGTTGAAAGTAACTGACAACTGGCACCACCCGAGCTGATAAATAAAATCAATGATAATAACACTAATAGGACACAACTTATCCAACCAAAATTACCTAAATAATGAAACTGAGTTTCCTGCTAGTGGCCTTTAATACTATTACCTTTAAGAACCTACAGACAGTTGATGTTGATTGTATGCAACCTATGACCTATACTTCTATGTTCAAACTAACAGATTTTTAGCAGTCACAAATTCATATCTGCATGTTTTTAATAGGTACGGTGAAGGCTTGCAATTGTGGTCGGCTGATAAATGTGGTCGCCCCCTTTTCCCCCAGTGTCAAATGTCAATCGAAATCTGACATACACTCAATGTGAAGGTCGGTACCCGAAGCTTCGAAACCAGGCAGGTGTGTTCAATTTCGGTTAACCGTTGCGTTGACACTGGGTACAAAAGAGGGCGACCACTTTTATCAGCCGACCACAATTGCAAGCCTTCCCCCTAAGTAGGTTTTTGTGTATTCTGTACTAGGAACGGTTGCAAAGCCTACACTTACATTACCAAATTACGATTAAATTTGTAATGAAATAATAATATTGATGACCTACCCACAGACAGCACCTTCCCTTTCAAATTTTGAATTCTCACTGGCTTTCCCGTCGGCTCCAAAATCCCCCAAAGACCAGTAACTCCCATGAATTATTTTTCTTGATTTGTGGGATTAGTGAATACAGTAGTAAACTCTTATTCTGTTTTTCCAAATTATGACTGCAATCCCTCGGATTTACATCGAATTTTGATGAAATTATGAAAAAGTTAGGATTTCCTCAAATTATGTCTATTTCGTCGTTATTTGTTGAACAGTTGAATATTCGAGCCTACGAATAGTCAACTATGCCTTCGTACATCCTGCAACCATAGAATTGTGTGGGCTTCAAACTTCAAAAGTGATCTTCATTTTTGTCACTTGATGGCGGACATCTTCCGGATAAAAAGAATCTGATCTGAACAGATTCAACAGTAAACACACAGATTCTTCTCAAGTTTGATAGTAGAACTGTCGGTTCTTTAGTGAAGAGCTCTAACTAGTAAGAAACAAGCGTACCTAGCAAAGCTGCACTTAGGTAAAGTACTTCTGTAATTTTTAGTGTAGCAAATATTAATTTTCACAAATTAGGAAACTAATCTGTAAACGTGTTGGCACACCTGTTGCTAATTCATAATTATTGTAAGCAGTAAGCTATATATACCTATATAGATATAGAATATAAAAGTGTGTGCCTTAAAGGTGTTCGCCGATGACAGGTGCTTGTGCCTTTTTCATATAGTAAGTAGGTTTCATTTATATGTGTCATTTCACTGCTTTAAATATATTATAAATATCAAATCATTGAAGCTAGTTCAGATGCGAAAGGCCAAGAGGTGACAAGACGAGGTGTGGAAACTGTGTATCTGTCTGTATATTTACAGAACAATTGTACGTTGTAAAGAAATGCAAATTCGGTATTTTTTGCGTACAACACAACAAGT
This sequence comes from Dicyrtoma fusca, assembly GCA_034695205.1. Taxonomy (NCBI): domain Eukaryota; kingdom Metazoa; phylum Arthropoda; class Collembola; order Symphypleona; family Dicyrtomidae; genus Dicyrtoma; species Dicyrtoma fusca. The sequence continues at coordinate 33,080 of JAQFZC010000321.1, read as the reverse complement.
TTTGCCCACTGCACCTCCTTGTCAGTTTGTAGATAATTTGTAAGTTAATAAAATGGAATATAATTAATAAATGTGATCTCTCAGGTTAACACTTAAAAAACCAATAAGTTCATTTTTTATTGGAAATGTACTGAGCCGGTTATGTAGACAAACTGTTTTGTCAATTTGGCTTTTGGCTTGGCATGTTTGACATTCTCTACCGACAGTGTTTTTAAGGTTTAATATTATACGTTTTACATACCAGGTTTCAGTCTTAAACGTAGGCATTGTGTAAGTAATTATATTCTGATCAGTTATTATTTATTATTATAGGGTTTAGTTTTATAACTACTATATAGTTATTTCTTAGTTTACTTTTAATATTTAATAAAATATAGATTCATTTTTTCATTCCTTTCAAAAAAGCCCACGAGTTTATACCATACATCATAAATCTCATTCCCCCCATCGACTCAAAAACAAACGTGGATTACTTGTTTGAGGTTTGAGACTTAATTAAGCAATATTATATGTACTAGGTAGAGTCGGCTATAATCTTTGGAGATTGAATTAAGTTCATTATTGAGTGGTAATTACAATAAATTACATACCTATGCATGTAACCATCCAAATGTATAGTATATATGTAGCACAGTTTGAATACATTTGGAATTATTTATTTTTTGATAGTTGACACAAATGGTAAAAGTTCAAAAATGCGCTTCGCGTTCCTGTACTATAGCGTATATACTGTTGTTATCAGGTAAGTAATCATAATTATTTGCAGTCGGCAGTTGCCACATTAACTGTAGAGGTTAGAGTCAAGTAAACAGTAAATGATAGTAAAAAGTTCGAGTAGCTTTTTATAAAATTACATTTAGCCGCATCTAAATTGTTAGTTAGGTTCACAATTTCATTTAATTTTTGATTAATTTGATTGTACTTGTCAAGTACTTAGTTTGTGAGAGTTGAACGCCTTTTTGACAAGAATTTAACAAGCGCATAGTAATGCTCGGGGAAAGTACTACTATCTAAAGAGATTAATTCACATTCATAGCATCACATGTGTCAAGTGTATTTTGCTATCGATTACTTTAAACACGGAGACACGGACAGCACCGATAAGAAAGTTAATTTTGATAATTTAATTACTTTATAAGCTCACAATACAGACACAGTACAGTCACTCATCACCCCATGAAGGACTACAGGTTTTAAAGTTCAACCGCTTTTTGGAATTGCTTAACGTAACGTTTTGTTTATTTATTCTTAATCTACTTAAACTTAACGTCTTGAATCATGAAGGCGTACGATTCAGATTCAAGAAGTAAAAATAATTTTTGTTAGTGTTAACGTAGGTAGGTATTTTGGTTGTTTTGGAAAGGGCAATTCTTCGTATTATTTAGGTTCTTCTTAGACTACCTATGTAGGTAGTCTAAGTACTTAAGTAAGTACACGGAATTTTAAATTGTGACTGGTCACTGACTGGTGTACTTAACTCGGGCTTTTGATTATTACAATTTTTGAGTGCATTTTATTTTAATGCATAGTTACCATGAGTTGAGTGTAGTAATTAATAATACGTATCTTATAGTACTTAAATACCTATAACCTATGTATATATTCCTCTGTTACTGTTAGTTTGCATATTTTTAGATGTAAAATCATCATTTTGAGATATAAGTTATGTCCGGCTTCCGCATTATGTCACTTATGATTAAAGTCGTTTCTTTAGATGCTATAGCAACCCGATGCCTTGGCTTCACTAATCACTGTGTAGATTATACTCAATTAACGAAAAACATTGCATTGGTAATAATTGTACATGCATCCTTATTCCTCATTAAGAGTTATGCCTTGAATTTAAAACGTTGTTAAATTTAGCTCTACAATTTTAAGAAAGACTTGAACAAAAGCCAGTTAGGCTTTCTGCTGCGTTCAGACCTTCAGACTTCAGACACGCGAACAGTTTGCAATTTAATTCAGTTTCGCCCTCGGTAATCGGTAAAGTGTGCATAATCTTATATTTTGCTGCATGTATCTTGTGGAAATCTGTTTTTCTTCCGTTGGCACTCGCTTTGTATGTACATATTAACATATTTCATTTCCTGTCCATCACGTATGTACATACAGTTCATACGTTACATTTTTGGATTTACGGTTATGAAGTTATCACTACTAACAGAGCGGTATGTGTGTATACTGATTAATTAAGCTAGGATTTTACAGTAATAGTAATAAAGGGAAGAATAAGTCCACGCTGATTCCAAAGGAGATCGATTGTTAGTTTGTGAGAGGATTTGGGTTGATTCTATTATTAGTTATAATTAAAAGTGTTACCGTTTTAACGGTATAATGCACGAAGGCCTTTCATAAAAATGACAAATGTGCTTAAAGTCCCACTTTGACCATGTCTTTACAGATTTAGTAGGTTCATTGTTGGGCTTGGGAAAGAAAGCTCCTAGTACCACTTGCCGTTTTAGAAAAGGAAGAAGTTAAAGATTTGTGTAGCTATATTTTGAATAGAAAAAATAAGAAAAATGTTATTGAATAAACGAATTGTCAGTATCATATGGGTGATATTTAGCATACTTATAGCTAAGGCTACTGCATTAGCAATTTATAAATCGAATATTTCATTAAAGGGGTAAAAACTAGATTCATGAATTGCCCATTGAGTTCATGGGCAAAGTGCGTTTATGCAATTTATTAGCACTTTCAAAATAAGTATTATTTAAGGAGGGCATAAGTTTTAACAATATTAAACATTACAAAAAAACTTTCTTGATATTGTTTGGCAGGAAATTCACAATGGCTCCTAAATCTCCAAAAAACACTACAGCTCTCCTTCAGCAACTTCGACAGTCCATGTCAGATCCTAAAATAGTGGTGGATCCAATTAAGGCATACATTGTTCCATCCGGTGATGCCCATATGGTAAGCTGCCAGTTTTTTTATTAAGTGTTCCTCCTATTCGCTAAACTAAATTATGTAATTAGTTTGGATTGTAAGCAAAGCACCCCAAATCTGAAAATAAAAAGGTGTTACCTGTGCGTAAGCGGAGGGGGTACAAATGTTAATTTTTACAATTTGAACGTAACATACGGATATTTTTTTGCTTCTCAATTAAAATTTAATATTTACTTTGTTATTGAATTTTTGACATAGAGCGAGTACATTGCTGCCTGCGACGAGAGAAGACCGTTTATTACAGGATTCACAGGTTCTGCTGGAACAGCTGTAGTGACCGAAAATCAGGCGTTGCTATGGACAGATGGAAGATATTATATTCAAGCTGCAGAAGAACTTGATGAAAATTGGACTTTGATGAAGCAAGGTATAATTCATCTAATTAATTAGTAGTAAGTGTAAAGGAAATTAGGTACTACATATAACTAATAATTTAATAATACGCATCATATATGTGTATGCATTCATTTTAAATATTTTGATTACTAATGTCACTAATGTGTATAAATGTGCATATTATTTTCTATTTTGGAACATTGGTAAAGATACATTGTACAGTATTATATTAAAAACCGTGTGATAACAGTTGTGGTTATCATATTATTGTTAAGTATTGTATCATTATGATTTATCATGGACTAGGTCTTGTGGATACCCCATCCCAGTCGGAATGGTTGAATGCAAATCTTCCGAGTGGATCACGAGTTGGAGTGGACCCCCTTCTGTATTCCATGGACGAATGGAATAGGATGGAAAAAGAACTTCATAGTGGGGGGAAAATACTGACGGCAGTCAAGGATAATTTAATTGACTTAATTTGGCCTGAAAGACCGTCACGACCTCAACAACCTGCGAAAACTTTAGATGTTGAATTTGCGGGAAAGAGCATCGCTGAAAAGCTGACTGATATTAGACAAGAAATGCAGAAAGCTGGAGCTGGGGTCATGGTGGTCTCGGAACTGGACGAAATTGCTTGTAAGTTTTTTATTAACTGCTTGGCATTGCGAATGTTAACTTTTGATTGAAATATTATCATTAAAAATAATTAAACACTACTAATTACTTGCAGGGCTACTAAATTTACGCGGTTCGGATATTCAGTACAATCCAGTATTTTTTTCGTATGTAATTATTACACCAAGCACTGTCGAGCTGTTCATTTCTCCAGCCAAATTAAGCGAAACTACTCTGAAAGTTTTGAAGTCAGGAGTTGACAATATCGTTATTCAGCCCTACGAAGCAGTTCTTGATAAACTTTCTGCTGTCGTAAGTTTTTATTGCTCTTACAGTACGATAAAAGGGAGTCAGCAGTCAAGGAGTTTTATGCGATCCGGCGCCTATCTTTACGTTTGTAAAATCAGATTGTGTTTTTCTGTACTTGTTTGTCAAGGTGGATGAAGTAAAGGACAAAATCTGGTTGAGCAAGAAAGTCAATGCAGCACTGGCGGTTGTTGTTCCCGAGGATCGTCGAATTTTAAAATTGACTCCGATAGCTCTGATGAAATCTTTGAAAAATTCCGTTGAAGTCAGTGGCATGATAAATGCCCATGTTCGGGATGGAGCAGCTCTATGCAATTACTTAGCATGGCTTGAGGATGTGGTTTTGAACGGCCAAGAGTTGACGGAAATTTCTGCTGCAGATAAGCTTGAAAGTTTTAGAGCGTAAGAATAAATTTTCAGTTTTGCCAAAAGTTGTGTATCTTATGCTACCATTAAGACAACTAAGTTCTGAAAATTTTGTTTAATTTCTCCTGTTTCAAATTTGCTTATTAGGCAACAGCCCCATTTCGTTGGCCTGAGTTTTGACACAATATCCAGTAGCGGACCCAACGGTGCCATAATTCATTACAAGCCGTCTAAAGAATCTGACAGGAAACTATCACTGAATGAAATATATCTTGTAGACTCCGGCGGTCAGTATTTGTAAGTTTAACGTTAAACCAGTAAAACTGGAACCGTTTGGAAAACAAAAAGGTTTTTACGTTTAGTTCTTAGTACATAAATAATATATATGAATTTTACATTTCCCTGTAGAGACGGCACGACTGACGTAACTCGTACACTTCACTTTGGCACTCCTACTGATTACCAAAAGGAATGCTTCACTAGAGTTCTGAAAGGACAAATTTCCCTAAAGCAAGCAATTTTTCCAAAGAAAGTTCGGGGAAACACTTTAGACACGTTGGCTCGGAAAGCTTTGTGGGAAGTTGGATTAGATTACATTCACGGTACTGGGCATGGAATTGGGGCATATTTAAATGTTCACGAGGGACCCCAAGGGATTTCCTACAGAGATATGCCCGACGATCCCGGTCTTCAAGAAAACATGTTCGTTTCCAATGGTAAGGAGCCATGCAAATTCAGGGATGTAGCTTCCGTGATGTAAACCGTTTTTTAACATTGTTTTTTAACTGAAATTACTAGAACCGGGCTACTATGAAGCAGGAAACTTTGGGATTCGTCTAGAAAATATTATTCGTGTAGTGCCAGCTAAAACCCCGTACAATTTCGGTGATCGTGGCTATCTTACCTTCGAAGATGTTACGTTTACTCCTATTCAGCAGAAGTTGATTCAAGTTGAGCTTCTTACTAAAGCTGAGGTGAGTTTGTAACTGAAAGTTTTTTTTTGCAAGCCTTATTCACGAATGCCACTATAATATACATTTTTGGTCTATCTGTGTAAAGCAATTTCAATATTTATTTACAAAACTTTTAAAAAATAGTTGGAGTATATCAACGATTACCACGAAAAGACACGTCGTATCATAGGAGACTACCTGCAGAAATTCAAGGATAATGCAGACTGTGCAAGAGGCCTTTCATGGCTCATGAGAGAGACTGAGCCAATAAAAGCGTGAGATGTCAATCGTATTACTCTTCCACCGTCCGTTGTTTACTAATTGCTAGTTAGTGAGAAGTATAATTTTGTATTTTTCTGCAATCCTGGAATTTGTAAGCAATGGTTGGGTTGCGATTCACTCATGAATCGTAATTATTAGGATGCGGTGACTGAAGTGAACAGTTTTGCTCCATTCGTTGTTAATGCAACAGTAATTTATTATTAATCAGTAATACTGTAATGTGGGTCTTTCAATTTTTGATGGATGTTGTTAAAGAAGGATATAATTATTTAAAAATATCACTCTTTCTTTTCTTTGTTTTGCTGATCATTTAAAACGGATTTTACAAAATAAAAATTTTGTTTTGCTAAGGGCTGATTTGTGATTTAAATCGTTGGTTTAATCATTCTACTCTGTAAGCAATACTATCAGAACATTGTGGACAATAGACATACTGCCACATTACAATGTACACCTACATACAGCTCCAGTGACAACACCCACACATTAGTGTAAATAATACTTGCGTGTGTTTATACCAATTAAAAAAACGCGTAAAAATCCTGTTATTACTTATACCTATAAACTACGAACATGAACACATCTTTATAATATCTGAATAGAGAATTCTATAGCACGAATGTTAAATACATACGTAGGAATGTAAAATACTTTGAACATGCGTAGGGGATATTATATAGCCGATTTTATAAGGCAATTTTTAAGCTAAACTGTTTCCATCTAATTAAACTACTGGGTAACTTGCTACACCGTGAACATGAACACATCATAAGTATTGTCGAACCGCCTATTTCACTGCCACTTCGCAGTTACAACGTTTCAATTTTGGGTTTCTTAGCATCTGTCTCGCCACCGTTAGCATCCTCTTCTGCCTTCACTTTAGGAGTGCGTTTTAACCAATTGTCCATGAATGTGTTGGGCTTCTTCTCTCTATACCCAACGAAAATGTCGGTAACTTAAGATTAGTTTTTTAACTTATACTAGGAGTACCGGTACGATTGTTAAAAATCAAAAAATCTAAATTTAAATTTCAAAACTATTTATGTAGGTGCTTACTTTATGTCGATACGTTTGGTACAGTCCAAATCGTGGCATCGAGAATTATTAACTTTTGTAGAGACGGTGTACCAATCTAGGGCATTAGCTGGTTTTAATATGCTAATGATTTCCTGAAAGCTCGCATCTGGTGAGGGGTTCAACCAGGCCTGAAAATTGCAAAATTCAAAATATCATAATTTTCTCAAATTAATTTTGGTTCAAGTGCGAGCAACGATAAAGCATGACTTTACATGAGCTTGCTCGGGAGTCTCAAGAATAGCTGGCATCCTATGATGAAGCCAAGAGAGTGTTTGATTAGATTCCATAGTAATAATACTGTAGCTGTAAACTGAATCGCCCTGAAACAAAAAAACAGTTCGAAGATGAGATAGTTAACCTGGAATTAGAATGCATATTTATTTGTATTCACAAAGCATTTAAGTAGATACTAAGAACCGCTTTTACATCCGAATCCTTCCAAATATCGTAAACTCCAGCCATCATGATAAGTTTGGGTCCAGTCCAGCCCTCAGCTTCGGACCACGAATTTGCAGGCTCCATCCAAATCTCGTCATTGGCAACATCGTCTGGGGAATATTTCTTGTCTTGAGGCATAAAAATGAAATAGGGTTGCTTCGGTGTCTTTTTATTATCCGAAACCGTTTTCCATTCATAAAACCCTTGAGCAAGGACAATGCATAATTTCTTATGGCTTAAAGGTCGCTTGAATAATTTTGATTCTAAAATTCCTTCCAGTCGACAGTTATTTGTCGACATTCCATGGGACTTTGCTTCACCCTGTCAACAGTATGATCACAACATTCAATATTATAAACTAGGTACCTACGTCTAATAATACACGCAAGTCAAAATCGCTAATCAGCTCATCCCAAATCACAGATTCCAGATAATGTCAATATTCATACTTTGTGCCAAAACGGTATCATCCCCCACATCATCGGTTGTAAAATCCGGTCTCCCGTGTCCTTGTCATTGAATAGTATTGGAGTGAATTGTGTCGGCGTCATATTCGCCGAAGGGTAGTACTGATATACGCTTGGACCATCATCACCAACGGATTTTGGATTTGGATGTTCTTTCCATTTAGGTTTTGTGTAGGCTTTTGTCATCGGATCCATGTAAGTACAAGCACACTGGATTACATCAGCGCCTAGGGTGCTAAAAATAGTACACACATTCAACATTCATAGACCCTAAATACCCTTGAATATTAACTCCATACTTTAAATGTACTTCAATCTACCAGTTTCAGCAGGTATAAATAATACTTGAAATGTCTTATTGCTTATTTATACAAAAACAATCAAGGACATGCAAGGTATTGTGTTCGGTTACTATACAATTTCACCAGCACTGCTCATTGCCTGATGCTAGCTCGACTAATTCTTACGTCACCAAAATACTTAAAATGAGTCAAATGAGCGAACCGATCACATGTAAAAAAGCAAATGATGAAATCAAAAACATTACTGAGTAATACTGAGATTTTATTAGATTAAATATTAAAACACGTCTTTATTTTCTTTATCCAATAATAATTGACAATTGATAATTCAATCGAAAAATTACATTCAAAATTACTTGACTATAAGGCATTACCTACTCAATTTACTTTATTACGATAAGTAGCACGTAATGTGCCTTAACTATTACTATTAAGCATGGTACAAATTTCTCGATTTTATAAATACCTAGTTAATTATTTTATTAATATTATTTAAATTTTTAATAAAGTATGTTCATACCACCCCGTTCGCCCGCACATGATTAAAAAATTGATTAAACTACAAGTACAACGAAACACACACGAATTGATTGTTTAAACGGCAACAAATAAAGACTTTAACAGAATGATTTGATTATTGAACTCGTCAGCCAGCTTATTAATAATCACAAAATATTGAATGTCAGACAAAATTTCGGAACTTTTCTGAAATTTGGAATAAACTAAAATTAATCCAATTTGCCTAAAACTACTTGCGTTGTTTTGTTTTGCTTTTATTGCTCACTTAACTCCACACCACTTTTACTTGCCGCCAAATGTCGACGAACAGTGCAAATGCCATAGACTGCTCCCTTGGTCAATACAACACATTATGTTAGATACCGTAAAGCTTCTAATAAAGCCCCGTGGGATCTTACCGCTTACATACAGATAGTATCAAACTTGTTTTTAGCAGATTGCGACTTGCGACAATAACAAGTCAAAACTTTACTTCCGCTGAATATAAGCATCAAGAGATCAAGAGATCAAGGCCCCAGATGACTCCAAGAGAATTGAGAGCTCATACTCGCAAGTCGGAAGTCCTAATTTAATAATTAAGAGGTACCTGATCATAATATCTTTGACGTCCGAAGTCCAACTAAATCCTTTCTCCCTTGACTTATAAGTACTATAATCTCCCCATGTTCCTCTTTAAATCTCAAATTATGTGGGTATTACATTTTTGCTAACACATTACTTTTCCACAAACTTTGCATTTATGATACATGTATCCTAAGAACCTAGGATGGAAAAAACAAACAAAAACCTATTAATACGCATCCTCTAGGTACATGTACATGCACCCATGCATGTGACATGACAAGTGGATCTGTATATAAACCTACAAAAAAATTTCTTATGCAATTACTTCAATACATTACCTTTGATAATTTTATTATCTATTGTACTATTGTACTCTCGTTGCATAACTCCACTGAATCACCTAAAATTACTTCTGCATTGGTACGGACTATTGATTATTATATAATTAGTATGTGTGAACATTACATTTTTTCACGTGGAATTACTTGAGAACATCGTTTGCGTTTTGTAATCATATAGAATTTAGTTGTTGCTTTTTGTAGAAATCTACCCACGTACTTAAGGACTGGGATCACTCGATCACTGGGATGCGTTGAGAGGCATTGAGGCATACCTACTAGTATACTATATGCATGCATTCATACAAGTTTACGACACAGTCAACAGTGAGTGACTGAATGATTTGCAAAATTTCCAAGGTCGTGCAGCATGTAAATTATATAGAGTGGAGTAAATTAGTAAAAAAAATGGAACTATTACTATATACTGTATACCTAAATATTATGTACCCGATTGACGGATTGCGTATTTAGGTACCTTTGCGAAACGATGCTATACTATAAGAAGGTATACATAATGTGCAAAAGTCACTCGCAAAAACAATGTTCAATGCTGTGTTGTTTTGCTACTAAAAATGTGTACCTATCTCAGCCCATCTGAATCTGTGTAGTTAAACTAGTTACTACATTTAAAAGGAAAACTGGGGAAATAGTATATAGATATAGACAGACTAGAACTGGGCAGTTGGGCACCGCATCGTTGAAATGAAAGATCAAAAAACTCTATCTGCAGGCAGATCAGAATTGCCAGTACTACAGGAATATAGTGCTATCTTCCCAGATTTCCTTTCAAGCCGCGATACTGCCAACAGTGCTCAGTCAGTAGAAATCAGAAATAGGTGAAAGTGTCTCTCAACTGATTTCATGTAATTAACTTATCATAATTGTTCACGAGCTAATTCTTATCATTATTCCTAATTAGTGTAAATCATCTCGTTAGGTTTGGAAGGTTCTATCCCGTTCTAAACGATTCTCTGATTTCAGGGAAGGAGTCCACAAAGTTTCATCTTCGCAGGTCCAAATTCAAACTAAAAATCAAGTGCTTCACAATTTCCAGTGCATTATTTGGGAAGTTGCAAGTGCGTAGAAAGTTTTAGCAAGAGATTAATTTACGACAAATCAAAAGGCTCTAAAGCTACTAGTGAAGTTACGAAATTGCAAGAGAAATTCATCCAAGTATATTGTGCTTTTGTGGTATTCATTCATCATTCATCATTCACACGAATAAAATTACGCATACCTGTTGAGTGTTGAGTATTTTATTCGTGACTGCTGCTGTATTTCTCAAATATTTGTGTAAATAGAGAAGTCCATGTTCAGCAGGATTCACTGAATCTCAATCTGGGTTAAATTTTCTGTGTCAAAATTATAAAATCCGTGGGACAGTTTACTCGGTTCATCATCAAACGCTACCCTTCAGTATCTCCGTATTTAAATAGCAGAATACTAGTGGGAGGGCTACAAATAAAAATGAAAACGATTGAGGCAGAAGAGGATTTTGCGGACACGGGGGGCTGGCGAGGCTGGGTCAAGTGGATCCCAACGTCGAGGAAGCTTCTTGCGGACGCAGAAAGAAAAGTTCTTGACTATGTACGAACTCCTTTTATGAGTAAATATGTCGTCGTTCCCCCCGTGGTAGGAAATACAGAAAATAAAATATGGACATTAGCCTTCAATGGGACGTCGGATAAAACTCCACTAGTTCTCCTGCACGGTCTTGGTTCCGGAGTGGCTCTATGGTCCTTAAACTTGGACAGTTTCGCCAAAACTCGACCCGTCTACGCTTTTGACTTCCTAGGCTTTGGGAAAAGCTCTCGACCCAATTTTAGTTCCGATGCACTGGAGGCAGAAAAGGAATTCGTAGCTTCCATTGAGGAATGGAGGAAAGAAATGAAATTAGAAGAATTTATTCTCCTGGGTCACAGCATGGGGGGCTTCCTGGCCACATCCTACGCCATCGAACATCCCGAGAGGGTAAAACATTTAATTCTAGCGGATCCTTGGGGATTTCCGGAGAAGCCGGTGGACTTTAGTCAACGATATCCTATACCATTTTGGGTCAAAGCCATTGCGTATGTCCTTCAACCCTTAAATCCACTTTGGGGCCTCCGCTTTGCTGGGCCAGTGGGACCCAGATTAATAGAGAAGGTTCGGCCGGATTTAATTAACAAATTTGCATCGTTGGCGGATGGGGGGGAGGACGAGGTGAACACTAAGATTGCGGAATATATTTTTCATTGTAACGCTCAAAGTCCGACGGGAGAGTCCGCTTTTCATTCCATGATGTCATCCTTTGGCTGGGCTAAATTTCCGATGGCAAAACGGATTCCGGAACTCCATAAGGACGTCCCCTTGACGATGATCTATGGGTCTCGCTCTTGGGTTGATAATTCACCGGGGGCTGTGATACAACATCTCAGATCCGAATCCTACGTTCAAGTCGAGATTATACAGGGCGCTGGACATCATGTATATGCGGACAAGAAGGATCAATTCAACGACATCGTTTTAAGTGCATGTACTCGAGAGCGAATCAAAATTCAGGAGTCAAAATCAGTGGGCCCTAAGGTATCTAAGGACACTGACACTACTGAGGCAGCAGAGAAGGATGAAAAAGAGACCGTGTCACAATAGCAGACTTTCAATCTGTATATTACTATCGATATATATGTAATTATAAATGTAATTATCTATAATAATCCTATTTTCTCTTGTTATCGCCCATCGCATACTTTAATACCCTATTGCTACTTTCGCAAACCCGTGATTCTAGTTTAGTTTCTATGTTATTTCACTCAAGGCGTTTATCATTGTCCAAGGATTTCATTACTATTGCTGTAGGGAAGGGGACTTGGGACGCAACCCGCTGGTTTCGTTAGTTACGATCGAAATTAGAATCAATTATGTAAACTTAGTCTTTACATGAGATTAAGATGAGAGTACCTACCTATCTAATTGTGGATCTTAATACTTACTTAATACTTACCTACCAAAGTAATTGTGTACCTATTTATTACATTAAGAAACTCAGATGGGAAAAATTGTATACCAGTATGGATATTCTTTTCTTAAACGAATTGCATTGTAAACCTAAGCTCGGATAAACAATAAATCAATGATTCTGGATGGGAAAAATGATTTTTTACTCTTGTGGTTTTGCAGCAAAAGGCAAAAGGTTGTAGAGCCCATCATTCGTGGAAGTAAAGTATTATATGTAGTGTTCAAATGCATTGTTAATGTTTATGTAATGTTATGATTATGAACTATGAACAAAGGAAGTATGGGGATTTAGGTTTTAAAAACGATGCACTAGGTGCTTACATACATTTGAGGGACACGCGATTTAATCGCAGTATGCGCATAATGACAACTTAAAACTATCATAATAGGCACATTGCAGAATAATCAGTTTTTAAAACCGATTATTTCCAATTAAAATGTTTATGGTCATTAATTGAAAGTTGTTTAAAGTTAATTTTTTAGTTAATTAAATACGTTTACTGAGTCCTGAGGGCTATCCTCATTGGAGGACAGTGTCATCTTTGTGTAGATTAATAAAGGTGAGATTTATTATAGGATCATGCATTGAATCATAAAATGATGATACTTGGGATTACGTTTAAGTATGTACAGCAAATATTCTTTTATGTACTAGTCTAGCATCTCAAGGTTGAGCCTTGCTTCTTGAATCAATAAGAAACTCATTGCCAACAATGCCAGTAATTGAATCAAACATTACGTCAAAGTAATATAGGTAGTACATTGAATGTTGAATAAACGAGTTGAGTTTTATTTTGACAATTATTGGCATTGTTAATTCATTTGCATCTGCCTCGTGACTGTAGGGCCGTCAAGCTGCCATTGAACGAGCACTCACGGTCTGCAAACTTGATACATAGTCCTTTGAACTGTAGGGTAAAAAGGCATAACCTAGTTAACTCTAAAATTATTTATAAAAATATCAGATATTAGAATCGTAGCTTGCTATTACCCTCACCGTACTTATAGTTAGTTGATCCTAAGTCCCAACGATAATTTTTTTAAAAAATCAAGCTATTTCCGGCTTAAGACCGCGAACACCTTATAATTTAATAATGCTGTCAGTCTAGTCAATAAAAATGTAAAATTTTCTAAATTAGAGCACGTGTACAGGCTTCCATTACCTACTAGCTCATTATTTATTCATATATCTTACCAGATTTTGAATCCATCAAAATGTGCTCATTAGTATGTAATAAAGAGTTAGGTAAAATCATAAGATGACATTAATATGAATGCGCTATGCGCTGCTTTTACGGATGTCCATAAGTACATTGTGTTTCCATGTTTAACAATCACACAACACACACACTGGAATGCCAAGATTGAAATCCGACGAATTGTATAAAATATACATTTACGAGTATAGCTACAGTAAGTAATCTGTTATACCGATGCGCATTGTTGAGGTATTACAAAACCACAAGCCAAGCAGCTAGAACTACACTCTAGGTACTAGGTGTGCATTTACAATCATGATGATGAAACTCAAAAGTCAAAACCATGTTTGAGAATACCTACTCAAGCATTATTGTTTTTTGATGTAAAAGGGAATTGCTGAGAGCCAGACGAATTTTTTTTTACAGTTGGCATTTAGTTTTTTGTGTTGCTTCGGTATACTGGGCAGTAGTATAGTGATATACCAAATTAAGAGGTACGTGTAGCAGTAAGTATAGGGAATAGCGATGATTACTCATAATTTGCAAAATTTGCAAGGTCAAGTTTTAGGACAAAGTACGAATTCACGTCACTACGTGACGGACACTCTCACTACACTGAGCACTCAAAGTCAGTTCAGTACTTCAGTTTCAGTATTGAAGATTCAAGTACAGTGCAGTGCACAGGTCTGCACTTCTTTCTGCACAAAAAGACTCGATAACTCGATACACAGGAAATACTAAACTCTAGATTTCCTTTCTCGACAGTGCTAAAGCCAGCAGCCAGCTGGATTCAGTTGACACTGAAATTACACTGAGAATTCAGCAGTGTAAATTCTAAATTGTAAATAATAATTTTATTAAACATTAAATTGTAGTTTGCTTGTTAATTATTATCGAAATAGGTAGGTACCTGATTCGTCACTTCATGGGATTAAAAATAAATAGATATTATTGTGTAATTTTAAAACATTATTGCAAATAACTAATTCTGTTATTTTGTAGCAAGCTCTATAAGTACAGTAGTTTGGTCTTAGAAAGTTAAATCCCCCAAGTCACAATCAACAGCTGAATGTCCAAGTTGTGTTGAATTACCCAAAACTTTTAGTGAGATTACCAAAATAAAGTGTATAGTGCGTAGAAAGTAGAAATAGTTTTGGTACTTAAGATTTGCTGGGCGTTGGCCTTCATTTTCGGATCAAGTTCATAAGTTCAGTCTTCCGGTTCCGGCTCGGGCTCGGTTGTAGCCTATTAAAAGAAATTAAATAAAAGTTGAGTATTATATTCCATTAATGATCAAACAAGGACGCTTATGAGTATAGTTATTAAATTATTACGCTTCGTGAGTATAATTATTGTATTATATTCCGTTATACCCTATTGTTTCGACGAAATGAAAACATTGGAGATTGAGGATGATTTCTCGGACACTACCAAGTGGTGCAAGTGGATCCCAACGTCCCGAAAACTTCTGTCTGAAGCGGAGAAAGGGATTCTTGACCGGGTGCGATCCCCCTACGTAGGGAAGTATGTCACAATTCCTCATGCCTACAAGTCTTGTGGGATCACAGGGGGGAAGAAGGAGAAGGATGTTCAGATTTGGACACTGGCCTTCAATGAAACGTCGGACAAAACCCCATTAGTGTTGCTTCATGGTTTCGGCTCCGGCGTTGCTCTTTGGTCCTTGAACTTTGATGCATTTGCCAAAACTCGGCCCGTCTACGCCATCGATTTCCTGGGATTTGGAAAGAGCTCTCGACCCAGATTCAGCTCCGATGTGCAAGAGGCCGAAAAGGAAATTATTGCCTCCGTGGAGGCATGGCGAAAAGAAATGAAATTAGAGAGCTTTATCCTTGTGGGTCACAGTATGGGGGGCTTCCTGTCCATGTCCTATGCCCTCACGCACCCTGAGAGGGTCAAGCATTTAATCCTAGCGGATCCTTGGGGTTTCCCTGAGAAGCCGGAGAATTATCGGGAGCGCTACAGTAATGTGCCCTTCTACGTCAAAGCGATAGCTTACGTCATGGAACCTCTGAATCCCCTTTGGGGAGTCCGCTTTGCAGGGCCGGCTGGGCCAAGACTCATTGAGAAGTTTCGGTCGGACTTGGTCAACAAATTCTCATCATTGGCGGAAGGGGCGGATGATGATTTCCACACTAAAGTCGCAGCCTATATTTATCACTGTAATGCACAGAGTCCAACGGGAGAGTCTGCCTTCCATTCCATGATGTCATCCTTTGGCTGGGCCAAATTCCCCATGGCAAACCGGATTACTGATCTCCATAAGGATGTCCCCATCACAATGATTTACGGGGCAAGTTCCTGGGTGGACAGCATACCGGAAGATACTCTCAAAGCAATGCGGCCCGGTTCTTTCGTCAACGTCGAGATTATGCAAAATACTGGGCATCATGTATACGCGGACGATACGGAGCGTTTCCACTACATCGTTTTAAAAGCATGTGATAGCGTGAAGGAATAAATAAAAGGACGGCCAGCTACTTATGTAATTGTTATAACTACTTGTTCGACTAATCTTAAGTCAGTACACTGTAACATTTCTATTTCTATGTTTTTAAATATCAGTATTTCATTATTGCATCGAGTTTTAAATATTTGATTCCCTTAGCCGTAGTTATGGTTTTGGTAATGTTGTCACTAACCAGGTACCTGTGCTGAAAGCCGTTGCCATTAGTTTATAGTTGTTATAGTCGAGTTATTGACGCTTAGAAATTAATTTCTGTTTCAGTATTGTAGAATAGATAGATACCACAATGATATCAGTAATTATGTAAGTAAATGGATTTGAAATTAAAGGAAATTCTGTGAAAATGAAATTTATAATGCAATCAAACTATATGTACCTGTCTGCTGTATTTGTAAATGTACTTAAATGGACTAACTAATAAAATGGAACGAACAATTCGTTGCGTATGTGTACTTAAATAATTAATTAAACAAACATATTATGTACTGTATAATGTGTCGTTTTTAGACGTCAGCTACTTCAAGGCTATAAGTCTTAGATGGAATAAAGCCACCGTCTCTGGACAGGCAGGCTGTCTAAATAAAATGACAGTTTGATAATTAGAATTTCTGGCTGTCACTTTCCCCAATAATTATGCATCCATCTTGCGAGGAAAAATAATGAATTTAACACAAAATTAGTGACAATAAATTATTCAAATTTATTCAGAATAGGACACTACAAACATAAATAATAAAGATTGAGTAGTATAGTTAATACATTCAAGTTATATAAGTACCTAACTAAACAATTTTTGTGTCGCTTTCTAATGTGTTTCATACATGCACGCGTATACTCAGCAAGTATGCAACAAGTAAATAGTACGAAAGACGAAAGCTATAAATAGGTAAACGAACCAAACCCCGAATAAATCAATAAACCATAAAGCAAGGTGGAGTTTGAACGCTGGAAAGTCCAGACTGCAAGAAAGGTTACATAAATCAATTTAACACATTAACTCGATAGTACGATAGTATGAACTAACTTAAGAAGTAACTTCAGTTTATTACCTATAACTTTATTGCCTATAAATCGATAAAGTTCTCTACTTCGGTAACTGATATATCATTTCGATGCGTCATACAATACAAATTACCAACCGGACTAAACCGCACTAAACTAAAACAATTACACATACATACCTACTTACTTACATTACATACCCAATCACAAAAAAATATTAGTCTTTTCTATTTATCGTGCAATAATTTGTTAAGTACATGGGAAGGAGGAGAAGATACATGTTACAATAATAATAAAAAAAAATAGGGACAACGGAAAAAAATAACACAACTAGAACTAGAACCTTCCCTCAGTACAAAATACTAAGCAACTAGGTACATAACTTATGCTAGAACGGATTATTTACACTCGACTCGACGGTTTAGTTTGTACTTTGAAAAACATTAAAAATAAAAATAATAATAATAAATAATACAGAACAATCATAATGAAAAGAAAAGTTCAAACAGTTCAAGGTGTTGCAATTTTCGACTTCTTGATTGCACCTTCCTCCATTTCCTTCTCATTCTTTTTAAAATCCGCTCCGGATATCTCATCTTCCATTTTCATGCCCAACGGCTTTTCTCCTTCAATATCTTTCGCTCTCATACCCACGCCAAGTTCCACCTCCTCTTTGTTCTCTTTTTCCCTGCAAGTTAAAAGATCAAATTAATTATTTTAAAGTCTTATCTTGGTTCATAAAATCTTTGCCTTGCACAAGCCCTACAAGCCTTATACAGACAATATTCTAGAAATAAACGCGTGCAAACAAGGATTTAATTTTAATGGCATTTAAAAAGGTGTTATTATGAAAGCCGTACTCTGTCTTTGCTTCCATGATTCCCTCGAGGCGTTTGGGTTGAGCACAATCCAAATCCTGACATCGAGAATTGTTAACCTTGTTGGATACGAGATACCAGTCTAGGCCAGTGATTGGGATCGGCTTGAGAATTTTGACCATGTCATCCAAAGTCGCGTCCTCCCGAGGATTGAGCCATTCTGCAATATCCTCGGGTGTCTCAAGTATAGCTGGCATTCTGGAATGCAGCCACGTCATGTTTCTATCCGCAGGTGTCGTAATGATACTGTAGCTATACACCGGATTTGTCTATCGGAATATAAAACACGTACCATTACTATCATAATAAAATTTACAATATTTTAAAGAACCAATACAATTAAAAGCATAAAATTATGTCACAATCATGTGTAGCCAACATTTAAAAAATAGACAAAATACATACGTACATCCACATCGTACCAGATGTCATAAACCCCTGCCATCATGACAAGTCTGGGTCCACTCCATCCCTGCGTCTCACTCCAAGTGCTCTGCTTCCAAACCTCTTCGTTGACCACATCAGATGGACCAAATTTGGAGGAATCTTGGGACATGAAGACGAAGTAGGGCTGCTTGGGCATTTTATTTTTCGGGGCTTTCCACTCATAGAAGCCCTGTGCGATGATGATGCACAGTCTTCTGTTGCTCAGAGGATGCCTCCATAATCTTGACCTCGTCATTCCTTCCACACGACAATTTATTGTCGACAATCGCAGTGCTTTCGCAGAGCCCTACAGTCATTCATTCCCTTTTAATTTGTAGACTAAACTGTATAATTCTATCAATGCTGTACATACCACCTTAATTTTTAATTACCTTATGCCACACCGGAATGAGTCCCCACTTCATGGGCTGGAGAATTCTCTCTCCCGTCTCAGGATCGTGTATGAGGACGGGCGTGAATTTAGAGGGCGCAATGTTGACCGTCGGATAGTATTTGCCAGTCGGAGGATTTTCCGCTGCGCTTAAAGCCGCACTTTCCGCCGAACTCTCTGCTGAGCTATAGGCCGCCGAAGTGTCCTCGGAACTCTCATAACCCCCCTTGGACATCGGATGCTGTCTCCACTCGGGCTTCTTGTACCGGCTCGTCTTTGCATCGTAGTATGTACAAGCACACTGAAGAATACCCGGCTCTAAATTACTACAAATTTTAATAACTTGTTAGAAAATTACCAAGTAAAAATACGTAATCGTACGTACCAGAATTAAAATGTAGGTACTTCCATTTCCATAAAAACTAAAAATAGCTCAAGATTACACGCTTCTTGAGTTAATTGTCAACTGTCAATCCCAATTACGAATGCACTGCATAAAAGGAGCGTTAACACCAACAGCTTCTGCCACTGCTGTTCATCATAAAAGCTTAACAAATCATGCCTAGTTAAAATTGTTAAAACCAATTTATTTTTATTTCCTATTGAACTGGCATTGTCTCTACATGTGTGCAGCCTGTATACACTAACTTTCCCATACATAAGATTCTTTACGGGCTTGGCACTTGGCTCTGGCAGCTATGCATAGATTTTACAGAGATTGACACTTGTAAAGATGCATGGCTCTTGTAGTAGTTAAATCTGCATCTCTCCTGTCCCTCACTGAACTGACAACGGTACGTTTAAAGGCGGCATCCGAATATGTATTATTTTTGTTATGCGTGGAGCTACAAAAGAACTAAAACAGAGCTGACAAGTGACTCTGGGAATACTGAGAACCAATACTAAGGAGCTTTGGTGGGGCATCATGTGGGCGTAGGAAATGTAGACACTAATTCGCATTACCCTCAACAACGAACTGCTAGGTTTCTTGACAGAAAGCTACATGAAATCTTTTAAATGCAATTGATCCATACTTAGCTACTTTAAATGTTTTATCATCTCTAAAGGTCAAAGGTACAAATCCAGCTATCTACTCCCTAGGTTTTATAACGTAGAGCAAAATTTGGCGCAAATGAACAATATTTTATTGTCCATTACAAAATATCTGGGTATAGTTCTGTTAATAATATCGAAAAACGTTTGCCTAGTCTGTAAAGTAACTGTCAGTTGTCAGTAATGGCCGGGCCTCGTAAAAACTTTACTGCTGTGTGTTTTGTTATTTGTAAGGTGCAAATACGCTGATTCGAAAATTTATTTTTTTAAAAAGTTTATTAAAACTTGATTCTTTATTGCTGTACGAGCCAAGTATTTTTTGTTTAAACTGAAACATCGACACGCAGAATAAATTTTTAAAACGATAATAAAATAATAGAGTTTACAATACGTAAGTAATTGTTCATTTCATTTGCAAAGACAAATAAATAGGCGTAGATACGATGTTTTGCTCCTGTAACATGCTGTAACTAATACGATTGCTGCACTTTGCAAGGCATAGATACTGACAAGCCTATTTTAGTTTATTCATCCACTTAATTCATAATACAATAATAAATTGCTTCCTTTACAAAATTTCCAAGGCTAAAAAATGAACGACAAAGTTAATTTTATTTGCTATTCTATTTTGCTCAAGAGAAAGGAGCTTCAGAGTGGAAAGAAAAATCAATTTTAATGACGGTCCTTGTCATCGTTTACTTTACGAGATTTTTATTGATGTGTGTACACACTGCACTACTCCCAGCACTTGTCAACCATCCGCTAAGTCCTTTGTGAACAGAAAAGCTGGAAGCTTGGAACAGCATTCTAACTCAACTCAAACACAATATGTACACTACTACTACTACTATACAAGCACTTTGATTAAGTTGGGGAAATATTTTTTTTAGAATAAAATAAACCAGGGCGAGTCAACCGGCTTGGACGACACGACCTAATCAGATTAGGAAACAGACAAGAACAGAACAGTTGACAGTATAATGCAATTAAGTATCTGACTAGTTAGTTAGTTGTCTACACAGCTACACAGAAGAATGTAGGATGCTGGTCACACATATTGTGGCAGTAAAAAAAAAAAAAAGCTGTACCAAACGTCTGATTGTACAAATAAATACATAAAATATAAATCGTTGTTTCAGTTGAAGCTGAAAGTGTGAAATAAGCTCTGCAATAATATTTCTGTAAAACTTACCAAGCAAACCGGCCGCACATGCTGTCTTCTTCTTCTGGTACAGATCAGATGATTTTTCTTTCATACACAGTAAACACTGCACAGTACAAAAAAGCGCGTACTTGGCTGTTGTGCAACGTTCAGTTGGATTCACAACGTAAGAAAACTGACTTTTGTTTAAATCTGTATTAAACACTAATTTTTTAGCTGTTTTTAATTGTGTGTACTTATACTGATATTATGTAGAAACACTTTTTGCAAAGAGGTTACAGACTGTCGCCTTAGGCGTCAAATGGTAACATTAGTAATGACAATTACCCGGATAAGTACAAGTACACAAGTGTGATTAAAATGCATACATGTACCAGTAGTAGTATTAGCTTTCTATAAAATTAAACTCTGATCCTTCTTGCTAGTTAGAACTGGAATTAGAACAACCTTACGCAAAGAATTCGAATAACAAACAGTTGAAGCCGCACAGACAAGACTGAGGTATAAAGGCCCACGAATAATTACTATCTACGCAGTTGACACCGTCCAATACCCTTCTTTTGCATTACGCAAACTGCGTCTCACGCACTTTCGGCTTCCCCATCCTCCCCAACGTGTAACAGAGGGAAATAAGGACCCATCCTGTCTGCCTGTGGTCTGTACTGTGTATTCACTAGTCTAGTCGGTTCCATTCTACAAAGTGCGTACGAAGCGTTCACTGAAGCTGTTCCACGTTCCCCCAAAAGCCAGCCTTCCTTCCAGCGCTTTCCATGCATTCACAACTTCCCAACAGTTTTATGCGTAGCAACTTCTGTGGTACATGGCAGGCAGGGAGTAGTGAACGCAGAAGTTTCTGGAAGTAAGTTTACTAATCAAAGGAAATAAAATTGAACACCGATCGAACTAAATAAACTTACCTGATAGAACAAGATGCAATTGAATGGGTCACACAAATCAATTAAGGTGCCTACCTTGATGAATTGCCATTTAAAGGTAGCTGAAAGCAGTAGATTATTTCGTTAAAAATAGTCGGAATGTTAAATTTTAGGCAAAGAATATACTGACTATAGTTATAGAAGGAAGCGAAGATGTTCAATGTTGTTTTATTTTAGTTTATTGCTGGATGCGCATCAAGTACAGTATCTAATAAATGTGACATTTACGATTACGACCGAATAGGTGGGTACACAATTTAAAGTAAAGTAGGTGGTACGGTTTGAGTTGTTTGGTTGTTTCTTTGAAACGGAACCAATTTAGTAGTAAGTATACATGAGGTGCAGACACATTTCTTTTAGTAGCATTTTTATTCTAGTGGAGTTAACTTCTGCGTCAGGCGTCACTAGTTCAATTTTTTAAAGGGAATAAAAAGGGAATTTTCAGTTTTATTTTGTAGTTCAGCTGGTCCTCATGTTTGTAAGTGTCAATGTAACAACACACTGACTGGAGCAATACCGAAGCGAGAGTGTAGAGACGGAGCAAATAACAGTTGTGTTTATGCTTCACTCAAAAACTGAGTGCCTGTCTGTTTACTTAAGTACAGTGTGTCCCGTGGGTTTAGTAAGCTGTAGGATCATAGCTACTAAAAAGTGGAATACCAGCCAGGTATGAAAATAAGCCAAGTTTCAAAAAGACTTACTTACTAGTTAAGAAAGATAAAAAATTCATACGGTTTTGCGCCCCTTATTTTTGAAAAGGGCAAAACCATGGATTATTTTACTAGGAAGATGTCAAATAATATAAAATTGCAAAAAGTAAAATGCAGGTGGTTTTCCAAACTGGGGACACACTGTAGATTCAAACTCAAACATTATGGATTAAAGGTATGCAGATGCAAACAGTAATAAACATTTAAGTACACACAAGCTGAAGTACCTAGGTAAGTGTTCCTACTTTAAGTACTACAGAAATAAAAATACAGAAATACGAGAAAATTCAGATTCTTACGACAGATAAAAAGGGAAAAGTTGTAACTTCGTAATTGAAAATACGCTCCCGTGTCAAGCTATGTATGCCATGCAATTCGATCTAGAAGAGACAGACCGAGTCGAAGGAAGATCGAATAGTCAAAGTCACAGACAATTTCAAAAGTGACAAGTATGCAGAATTCATGGGGAAAAGTCATGAGATTTTGACGTTTGACGTTTGACATTTTGGTCTATACTTAAAGGTAGGCAAACAATATTCCTACATGAATAATGAGAGCTCAAGATGATAAAATAGATGCGTCTACATCTGTAACTACATACCTATGTATATACTAAAAAATACATAAGTGCCTAGCTATAGGCACAAAGGTATATAGTTTTAGTCTGCTGTTAAATGGGACTGAAGGGGATACACGATACGATAAGAAGCTTCGGAAGTAAGGTATAAAGCTACGCCGTTTTGTTTTAAGATGTTATGAGTATTGTTATAGTGTAGTGTTAGTGTTGCAGTTAAGCCAATTGGATTTTGTATCTTTTGGGGTTTTGGGAAGAGCAGTGCAGCCAAGCTCTCTTCCATATCTTCTTGAGTCTTGATCCTAAGCTCCCTGTGTGGCTTTAGGTTGCATAATAACAACTACATACATAATTTACTATGCACTTTGAAATTGAAAATATACTTACTGCACTTACCTAAATACTTTCATTTGCCTTTCCTGGGACTCTACACTCCACAGACTGGAGTACAGTAGAGCACTAGTGCCTGTCAAAGTCAAAGTTTGAAAGATGTCAAAGTTTATTTCCATACGGAGTTCACGCTCGATCAGCTTTTGGCATTTGGCATTTGAACGCTCGTGGGTAGGTAAGTTACCGTACTTATTTACATGGTAGTACCTACCTATCGACGTTTTTACATTTACAAGCAACATACCTAATAACTTACACTTTTAAGTTAGTTCTTCTTCTCTTTGTTTTGGTATCAGCAGTGCATCTCTGGACTGGTTTCATTTGGTTCGGTTTTGGTTTTGGTTTTGGTTTGACATATTTACTCGTCTGTACAGTGCAGATAGAAGATAGAGTAGTCGGTTCAAATTCATCTTGGTATCACTGCATGCATCTGGACTGGAGCTGTATTCATAGAAAGCAGCAAGACTGTGTATTCCGTAGGTAGGTACTTTGTTTTTAACTCTGGTTGTACTATGTTTGTAGATTGCAGCATAAAAGCGGTCATAAACCGTTAACCATACTTATGACATGACCGCTATGTCAATACATTATCTGTATTGAGTATTTGTATTGAAAGCATGAGTAATAATAATAACAATGTCTACAAGCTCCAACTACCTACAGTCTAGTATCTATAGCTCACGCTTGTGTACACAGATAGTGACATAACGAGGCAATGGGATTTGGGCAAGTCATCTGGTTTACTTTACAAGAAAAACTTGTAGGAATCTAGGAATGACAGGGAAGACGAGGAAGTGATCTGTATTTACTAGTTTGTATGTACCCATATTATGTATGTCCCTAAGTATATACCGACTGTATGGAATTACGGATGTCGTAAAGGATAGGATCCATAGGAAATTACGATACGAACAGAACTTTACGAGAAAGAGAAACGCGTGCTACTCATTTTCCCGGGTAAGGGTGCATAAATCCTCCTCGTAAAATACGTTCTGAGTTCCTTTCATCTTTATATTTACTACTTCCCAACCAACACAAGAACAGAACAGGACTATCATCAGGAACAGAGCATCCAACGATCCACATCCAGGACAAAACTAGGTATGCAAGTACATACTTTGTAAGCGCATTGCCATTTTCCCCATGTTCAAGCCTCAAAAGTTGCTGTGTAAATGCATCGTTACCGACATTTCCCTCAAAAACACGAAATATCCAACGTGAACAAATGTCCAGTCAAATGCCCTCTAAATCTTTTGTCCTTTATGCTTAAAACTAAATGTAGGTAGATAGTGTAGTTTGCATCTGTAACTTTCACTCTGTAAAGCTCCGTCCCTACTGTTGTTAATGCTGCATCGGAAGATCCAAAACTGCTGTTTGAGTTTGAAATCTCCTTGTCATGCTCACACAATCAGAAGCAGAGAGTCAGTTTGAACATGTTTAAAGGACGGGTGTTCAATTGAATGCATCCGACTGCTGCTGGAGTGCTGGATGCATTCACAAGTATGCATATAAATGCCTATGTAGGGACCTTCCTTATGGACAGACAGAGATTCAAAGATACTACATACATGGAAATAGCTATAGGTACGTGGTAGCTCTAGTAAGTAAGCGTAAAATTATTGAAGAGCGAAAGAGAATGAAGGGTCGTTGGGGCTTTGGTTTTGCTTTCCTTTTAGTTTTGTACTCACTCGTATTTGGAGGGGCAGCAGATGCAGATGTGCTGGGAATATTAGAGACGTATTATGGAAGAAGGGATGGAGAATGCATGGCACGCAGTGCAATATGCAACCAAAAGACCAAAACCAACTTCCAAAATGCAACTGCAAGGGAATCGGGAGCCTTTTGTAGATTCATTGAGGATTGTGAACTGTCACATGATTTTCCTTCCTCATTCCTCACTCTCACTTTCTATACAGATCCTCGTATAGATTCGAGCTATAGCAGACTTATTATTATACGAAATTACTTACTAAACTATATCTGAATTGTGGATCTAACTAAACTTGGGTGAGTTTGTGTGTGTGTGTGTGTATGTGTGTGTGTGTGTGTGTTTGTTTTTGGGTGCGTATCGTGCTCGGGACGGCCAGTTCCATGAGATGGATCGTGAGAGTGTGAGTTCAGTTCAGGAGTGACGATCTACTAGGAAAGTCAGGAGCTTGAGTGCTCTCGTCAATCATCCCATGAGCTTTTAGTTTTGATCCCATTTCAAGTCCAACTTCCAAGTCCAAGTTTAATTCCACAACTGCTACCTCCCACACAACTCCCGCTCTCTCCAGCCTTTTATCTGTAATCGTCAATCGTAATTTTGTCTTCATCTAGAAATTAGGGAAAGCCTGCCTCGCGTGCCTCCAACTCCTATATATTATCAACAAGAACAAAAGAGCAACAAAAGCGACGCTCAGTCAGTCCGTTCGAAAAGCCCGTGGCTTTAAGGTGAGTAGTGGTTACTATATACCTACCTATACTTGTCTGGGAAATTCGGGATTTATAGTCTACCGGGTACTCGGTATAGTCAGGATAGCTCCGTACCCGACCAGAGCCAGGAGGTTGTATTGTACTGACTGATATTCTGTATAGTGAAATTCCATGCACGTTTTTACTGGAACACTGGAACTGAAGCTGCCGGAGAATATATCTGTATATACCGGGGACACCGGAGCTGGAGCCAGAAACGGGTCGATAATTTTGTGCTTGAGGCGGATCGATGCTATGGCTTTAGCTATATGACTAAGAGATATGACGGGTATTTCCAGCATTCTCCAGCAACGGAACTTTTAACTTGAATTCTCGTCATGTTGGTTTGTTTTGTGCTGTGCTAACTGCAACTGGAAGTGGAACTGGAGCCCTTGTAGCTATATAGCTCTGTGTTTTGTGACTTCTTTTAAAGTTCACATTTCCATTTTCCAAAGGCAGACCTGTGAATAAGAGTAGACAGCAGACACACTACTACAAAGTAGCTGTACTTCCAAAGAGAACATTTTACATTTAACATTCAGAGTCACCATTTACCCCGTCCTTCAGTTCAACTGCTAAGAATGTAAATCTAATGTATAATACATGGAATGATTACTGGATTATATTTGGATTGATATAACAGGGACAAGGACGGGAAGAGGAGAAGGCACTAGTCAAGCCGACAGACATTAGACAGGGAGACAGGAAGGCTCCCGCTTTTATTTTCATTTCCCAAATGTATCCAAGAAAGTTTTTCATATCATTCCCCCGTTCTCGGATCATAACGTGAGATTACTATTGCACTGCACTTTCCATTACAATACAAAACTACAACTGCTCTTCTTCCTCCGATAATATTATAGTATCATCCTATCCATGCTGTTAGACTCTGTCTCACTAGTCAGCCCAAGTCAGAAGTGATACCAAAGTGTACATACCTACCTACCTACTGTATTCCGGGTAGTAAGAGTGTAGATGGGAGAATGGGATGGCTATGGAGACGTTAAGCTCCCATTCATGCCCTTCCTCATGTAATGTTGTGAGCTGTGAATTGAGGAAAGAGAGAGAGAGAGAAATGAAATAGACGAGAGAGAATGCCCGCCCGTGGAAGGGGTTGCTGCTGCTGCTACTGCTATACTGCTACCAGTCTCTCGGTTCGGTTTTGGTTTTTTCGGCTCAGTCGGTGTTGTTGTGGATTGTGAGCTCTATAAAGCGAGAGCGGCACCTAATATACATGCAGTGTTGTGTAATTCGATGACGGGAGGGTTGAAGAGAAAGAGAATGTGAAGCGGGTATCATATCGTCGCCCGTGTCTTTTTCTAATTTCCTCGTAAGTACCTCCGTGAGTGAGGCGACTACTGAAGAGAAGAGACCCGTCTCGCCTCAACAACAGTTTGCAAAGTGCAGTCGACCGGAGAAGAAGCCTTTCTTCCGCTTCCACTCAATTATCTGGAGAAACACTCCTTCGCCACTTTCAACTTTCTATATTTCTCTATCTATTGCCCTGGAACTCTGGAACGGGAGAAGCCTGGGAAGTGGAATTCCTGGAGAGACTCAGTAACTCCAAACTGTCCAAACTAGCTTGTCATGTCAACCTGAAAAGCCAAAAAAGCCCCTTGCCCACACTGCACTGTACCTACTGCACGTAGAGTAGAAGAGTCAATAATTGGAAAGTGGAATTTGAAAGTGACGAGGACGTGGAGTAAGTAGAGCCAAGGGAAAGTTAAAAGTTTTCCCGGGTTGGTCCGGACTCCGGACAGGGAAAGACAGACACCGAGAAAGTACCAATTCCACCAAAGGACGCATGCAAATTTAATTTTGATTCTTATTCTTTCATCTTTTGTCTTTCATCTTTTATTTCATGGTACAGTACTGTATCTGTGTAGTCCTCAATTGGCTCAATTCTCAATTCTCAATTCTGAATAATTCATGAGAAATATAAAAGAAATCATGGACATTGAGTTCTGCTCCCGCTTCTCCAGATAATCTATAAATACTTGACCAAAACTGACTTGATCGACCATCCACCTCGCACGCATCGTCGACGACGCCCAAATCAACGCGGAAGAAAAACAAACAAAGCATAAATCTCTCGAACGACGTGGTCTGGTCTGGTCTGGCGGGTGCACTTCACTTACAGTTTACCGATAAACTTCCCCAACTTCGAACTTCGATTAGTTTCGATTTCGATTAATTATCGATCATCATTATCATCAACATCACCATGCTCACTGTATTTTCGATTTCCAATTGGAATTACATTTGCCAGTTACAGTTCCAGCTCCAGCTTCGCGTTCACCGGAATTACCGAATTTAGGAACTGTGTGACAATTGACGGTTGACAGTGTGAGTTTGTGATTGTGTCATTGTTTTGTGACTGTTAGTTTGGGAATTAATGTAAAACTCATCATGTCGTCAGTGTTTCGGTACACGGAAGCGATTGTGAGTCGCATTCCAGAGTCCTTTTTATCGTCGTTGGCGGCTGGGAATGGGATTGGTGGTGGTGGTGGTGAGGGTCACGGGGGGTCACATGGGAAGGGGAATAAAAAGAGTAAAGAGAAGGAGAATGCGGAGCGGACGGATTATTCTGAGAAGATTGATGTGAGTAAGTGTCGAGCGGAATTTGAGATGTTGGTGACGGTGCTGCGGGAGATTGGTTTGGACGTGGTGGAGTTGCCACCGGATGAGTCATGTCCCCTGTCACCCTTTGTGGGGGATGTTGCCTTCGTTATCAATGGAATGGGGGTTGTGGCCAAACCCAAGTTAAATGCCAGACAAACTGAGGTAAGAATGTCCAGAGAACTTCATTTATTATCATTATCATCCATCATCCACTCGATTGTGGGTTCTTTTTTTTTAAAGCTTACATGTGACATATAATTATAATTCTACTTCACTCGACTCGTCCTCATAATTAACAACATACATAGTTCATTTGTAATTGGAGGCACCGAATTTTTAATTTCGTTTCATTATTAATACTTATTGCTAGTAGTTATTGGTAATATTAATGTCGTACGTATTTTAAAGATTTTTATACCTTTTCGAAACGGTACTATATCTAGTTTTACATATTTTTGAAAGTGTTAATTTTTTGTTTCGACCTTTTTTGAAAGTCTTAGTTACTGGATTTGAATGCTTTTGAAAATGTTGTTTCTAGTTTTGACCTTTTTAAAAAAGTTAATTTGTAAAAAAAAGCACTTTTGTAAAGCATTCTTTCAACGGTTTCTCAGTTGTGAATAGGTTAATACGAATGCAGATGTTTAAACACGCTTTTTTCTTCTTCGAAACATTCAACATTCTAATGCATTATTGTCTGAACCTGAACTACCTATTTAAAAAACTGTGTATTGTAGATAGTTGACCTGTTCAGGAGCACTGCACTATTTTTTTTTAAATGTGTGATAATTTTGTATTTTTCGTTTCAGGTGAATACGATTCGAACAGTTTTGAAAAAAGAGCTTGATATTCCGGTAGTTGAAGTGAACGAGAATGATGCGTGTGTTGAGGGAGCGGATATTCTTTTCACAGGTGATTAATATTAAAAACTGAATTTTGTACGCCTACATAAGTATATGTTCGGTTACGAGATTAGACAAATAGATGTTGATTGCTGTTGCTGTTGCCATTTTATTTTTTAGCGTAATTATTTTCAGTGCAAGGCTTGACGCTAGCGTAGTAGTATTTACTAGCTGCTATTTTTGTTTTTCTGACTAGTGAGTTGTTACTAGTGTTCTTTTATGCAATGTGGGCTCATGTTGCCCTTCTCGATATACTACTAGCTCCACTTATATGTAGGTACCTAGATTCTAGATAGTTTCTGTTTCTGGTGTGTTGGTAAAGACTAAAGTAGTTTGGTTGCTTGGTAGTCACGAAAGCGATTGAAATTCTCATTCATTAGCATTAACACACGAGTAATGTTGTAGTGTAGTGTAGTTGTAAAAGTAAATGGAAAGCAGTCGAGTCAGTGCCAGGACCAGCATGGATGATGATGATGATGCTTCGAGGCAGACGGAGAGAGAGATGCAGTAGTGGAGCAAAATGAAAAAATAAATAGGAAATATGTGTGAAGAGAAGAGCAATAAAACGTGTTAATTGATTGCATGACTTGTCTGTATTTGTTTGTTGAAAAGGCCGGGAGCTGTTCGTGGGCATCTCTGACTTCACGAATGAGGCTGGTGCCCGATTCGTTGCCAACACATTCCCTGAGTAAATACATACCTTCCTTACATTGCAATAATAAACTAATAAATCATAATTGCCTAATGAATAATAGTAGTTACCTCACATAATATATTTCCTTTTCAAAACAGGTACCCTTGTAGTCCAATTAAGGTTCCAGGGAAGTACCATTTGACACATTATGTAAACATAGCGTCCCCGGACTTGATATGTGTTGGTGCTGGACAAGATTCACAAGATGTTATTAAGGTAAAGTTGCTACTTATAGTACATATTTGGCATTGCCGGTTGCGAAGCGTACTGGGCAGAGTTAAAACACTATTAGCGTGCCAGATCATTCACAGCATGTGGTTTACACGATAATAATTCTATTACGAAAAACATATATAGGTACCTAATATGATTTAAAAACCGAAAAATATTGTCGGGTACTCTTTTTGAGCAATATTTTTCTAGCCATATATACAAGTCGATAAAAATATGCGTTTACAACGTTTTGTAGTTATTGGTTAATATATCTGGCGCACTAGGTACGTATGAGTAAAAATATTGCATGTATATTTTTATGAAACTACGGAAAATGTCAGTGTTATGAACATTGTGTGGGTTGTGTGCTTCACCCCGTAAAAAAAAGTCTGCAAAAATGTTTGCAACAGTTTTACACCTGCGCCGACAATTTATTGATTATAAAATCTGGAATACAAAAAAGTTGTTTGTAGTACACAAGTAAAATATGTACATGTACGTGGAAATGTTGAAGTAATTTAAAAATAATTTTTCTCCTGTTGGTACTTTTCCCACAGAGGATGGAAAGGGAAGCCTCATTCCGGTACCAGAAAATCACTGTCCCAGATGACAATGCTGCTAACGTCCTGTTCGTGAATGGAACGCTGGTTCATCTCACTTCAAAAGAAATCCCACAGTCCTACAAAGTCTTTGCGGACAAATTAACACTTCCCCGTCGTACCGTGGATTTAACAGAGTTCTCCAAAGTGTCTGGTAGTTTTGCTCGGTTGGTTGTGCTCTTGAAGAAGTCGAAATCTAAACACATAATCTAATGAAAATTGAAATAAATTACTTGTCCACATTCATGCAGTCACGAGTCTGATTCTAATCTGATCGTGAGAGGCGAAAAGAATATATATATATAATATAATATAATAATCTAAACGATTGTAACAAACGTAGTATAGAAAATATTACCTAATACAAATTATAGTCACTTTGTAAATCTTTTAATTTTGAATTTCTCAAAGTTGTATCGTATATTGAATTGCTTTCATAGAGCACAAAGTTACGAAAAAAGGTTAGTAATTACATTATATATTCTAACAGCAGCCGTGCAATGCTATAATTATACCGCAGACCACAAGCCACAACCATGCCATATTAATAGTTTATTATGCGAATGTGAAAACAAATAGATAAATATTTTATGGATCCATCTATAAAATATTGAACATATTGAATGTGATTTGTAAGTAAATCTTATACGACTTTATATGCAGTAGAGTTTAGACATTTAGATTCGTTAGGGTAAATTTTAAAAGACATTACATGCATATTTTTTTGCAAATGTGTAAACAATTGTAAATTGTAACAAAATTGCTCTGCGCTAACTTGTACAACAATATATACTCGTAATAATTATTATTGTAGATTATTATTGTAAAGACGGATAAATGAACTACGTACCTTGTAGCAGCCTTTATGCCTTGATTTTTATTTTAGTGATTATTGTTCCATGTGGTTTTAGTTTAATGTGCTCCTGTTCCGCTTTGATGCCGCTGACCGGGGTGTCCTTTCACACCTTCCGCTACAGACAGAAGTAACCGTTTATCACATAATTATAAAGTGTTATTTAATGACTATAGCCACCTACCTAATTCCTACGTATCATCAAATGAAACCTTACTTCTCTTTTAGTGACTGACATACAAATTTAAAATCGTCTTAATTTAACTCTTTTGCAATTTGCTGCTAACTAGTAAAAGAAGCTTCTTCCTCTTCCTTACAGTGGTCGATGATAGCTCATTTTGAATTTTAGATTCCTTATTACGCAATCAATTGATGCACCTCAAATTATAACAATAATATAAAAGTACATATTCTGAACCTGAATGCTGAAGGGGCTTGATGATTCCGTGGAAGTAGGTATGAATGGAGTGGAAATGAGGATGTTCAATGTACATTAATATGCGTACAAGTAATGTTAGTGTATTTACGTGATGGTAATGAGAATGAGTTATCTCCTTTAAGATTTAAGATTTGCAAACAATAAAGCTGGTCAGTGAAACAATCATTTTGTATTCTATTTTTTTTAAACTGGTTTTCTTTCTGTTCAAGATCATGACTTGAAGTTCAAAGACTGTCAATGTCAGGAAGTTTAGTTCTATCATCCATACATACAAAATAGTGAACTCTGAACCACACCTATGCTTTGCTATGTAGGATATCCCATTTATTATTGATGATTAGTATTGATTGCTTTACCGCATACCGGCAACCTGTCCAATAATCCGTTTCATCAGATTGTTCTTTTAATAGCATTCACAAATTCACATGCATTATTTTTAATCGTGTATTATTTTTAGATGCATATTATTAACTCGTACTACAATCTGCTATACCTGTTACTGTTACTGCTAACTAGTGTTGTCCAAGTACCACCATCAGTACCATTGGTAGCGAGTACCAGTAGGGAACTGTAGTGGTACTGGTAGG
>JAQFZC010000320.1:0-58263 GCA_034695205.1 Dicyrtoma fusca | reverse complement strand
TCTCCTTCTGTTCGGGTCTCTTTCACTCTGGTGTCTGTCGTTGGCTGGTTGTTCTGAGTAAACTTTGTCTCTCTCTCTCTCTCTCGCTCTCTCCTCACCTTCCAGCCCGCTCCGTCCTCTCACAATCTTTATTGAAAATCCAAGTCGCATCCATTTGAAGTGATCTTTTTCTCATTCCGCTCTCAGTTTCAAAAGTGCTGATTCCACCAACATAAAATCTCAATCCTCCATCTCCAAACCAACTTACTCTTCCGTCACTATCACCAGGTCCATGGACAATAACTAAGTAAAGACACATTGTTCAACTTCTTCTTCTTCTTTCCCCTCCATAGCTTCATCCATGGATCTAATCGCGGGTTGATAGAGTCTCATTTCTTAAATTCATGGTACATTCACATTTAGAGAAAAAATAGTAGCGAGACAGGAGGTACTTCAAGTACTCATTACCCAACCTATAGTGTCTGTCAGGCTGTCTTCACTTCGTTCCGGTTTGTACAAATTGATTACTGTGGCTTCTAGATTGCATCAGAACCAATTCACATGGCAAATTCCCATTAGCATTTCCTTTGGAATTATAATTACAAATGCATAGTGCGTCTACTGTCTACTGTCTACAGAAACTACAGATACATAATGTACTTAGGTAGGCACCTCCTTCCAGATTGATTTGTTGAATTTGATGGGACCTCGTTAGTACAACTGCACTTCTTAATTAAAGAATTCCCAAAGAAAATGAAAGAAAGCGTACTTAAGTGCTCCTTAATCATCTATTGCATACACGTACAGATCGTACAGAAAAGCCTTTATACTATGAACAACTACGACGTAATAAAACTTGGCCTAGCAACACTGTTTTAAAAGAAGGAAACTCAGAATCTCAAGAGTCTTAAAAGGTATAATTCAATGAATTAGGGTATTTCACGATTTTAATGTTTTGAAAAGAAGCAAAACATAGTATTTACTCATTTCAAAAATACGCCAACTATCAATATTAGAATTGATTTTTTTTGGAATATGTAAATATCGTTTTTAACACTTTTCAAAAGGGCAATATCAAGTTATGCTTTTTTGAAGAAGAAAGTCCTATGGTTTGAACTTTTTCAAAAGTTAGAAATTACGTTTTGCGTTTCCTTTTTACAAATACAACCCAAATTTTCACATTTACAAGGCTCCTATGCGGAGGCTGCACAGACGTACGGAAGATTATATGCGCTTTCCCATCTTTGAAGGGAAACATTGCAAATTCTTTCGACTGTGCCAGATACTCATTGCCAGGCCAGATAGTACAATCTATCTGCGTAGCTTGTAGTTTTGAATATATCGAAGTGGGGTAGCAACGCTATCAGTACAGATGTTGGCAGATTTATTTACTTTTGATATACCCATATGGCATGTCTGTAATACGTAGGTATGTACGTAGAGGGTAAATGCTCGGGCTTCCTTAAGCTAAGCTGGAGCCTTAAGCTGGTGCTGGATTTTCCATCTGACATGCCGTGGCCTGGTTTGGCACGGTACTCCACTGTACGGTATGGCATGGCATGGGAGGCGGACTAAGTAAGTCTTGCTATTTTGCTAAGTCTAGATTTCGTACACAATATAATTCATCATTGTCCCGGGGTCGGTCGGTAGTGGGTATGTATGTATGGATGGGAAGTCTTTTCTATAGACTATAGGTCTCCCTACAGCCGTGCGTATTAATAAAATGAAAATAGTGAATGAATTTTTCACACTGATACTCTCTGTAGAAGTAATATTGTCGACGCGGATGTTAATCAGGAGTCGTGTATTCACTTCATTATCCAAAAGGTCTAGTGGAAATTAAGTGTTTGCATTCAGCTTTCTCTTTATGTTATCATAATTGAACCAAACTGTGCTCATTCGTCTATCGATCGGACCAAAGGGAAATAGAGAGCAGAAGAAAAAGTGTAACCCCGAAGGAATTCATTTTGGAAACTGGAGCTTTTCCCTCCACATTCCCATGCCCGTCAATAGAGATACATACATAAGTTTTATCTGCATGTGTAGTTTTTGCAGTGAGTTTGATAACTGTATATGTGTATGTATACGTGGGCACCAGAAGGAAATGTCTATGTGCATAGGGATATCTGGAACCGGAGCCAGATCTACATCCATATCCAGCTTACTGTGTTAGAAGCCCAATGAAGGGGAAAAAACTACCAAGCACAAGGACTCACTTTTATTATTTCTTTTTTAAAGAATGCCTTTGAGTACCAATATATATTTACGTGGAGACTGAGCCGAGCTTATTCACCAACCCATTCCTTCCGTGCACGTCCATAGTATAGTATATAGGGTCCTGCATGTAGATGTATGAAGTTGCGAAAAGGGTTCAAAAGATATAGAAGGAGTGGGAAAATAATACGTAGCACGTTTTGAGCATTTCACATTTTAACTTACCTACACCCAGTGGCAGGGCAGGGCATGGCATGGGATGGGATGCAAAAGAAATACCCAAGGATTCCACGGCACTCCCATATCCCATTCCCACTACTGCTGTAGATACGGTCTACGGCGACGGTCTTTGGTCCGCAGTACTGTACGGGACTTTCAAATATGACATCATAGGAAAAATATTTAAATACGATGTTTTGATTCTTTTAAAACATTAAACTCATTATACTTAACTTTTTAAAACAAACAAATCATAGAATTGCCTAATTTATATTTTGACAGTTTTTGAAACGTGATCATTGGTATCTATTTTTTATAAAAAGGCATATTCTATTTTTTGCAGTTTTTGAAGCATTCTTAACTGATTTGACTAGGAACTTTGAAAAAGTTGCTCCATTTCAAAAAATACGACGTACTTTTTGCCAGGTCCCTGCGGACTCTGGATGTGGACTGTGAAGCATTTTCCCTTCCTCCTTCTCTGGTGGAACGTTTCTTTTTTCCATCTGCCTCATTATGATTTAATAAGGTTGCTCACTCTTTTATGTATTGGGATGAGCACGTGCGTGATTCACAACTTTTTAGAGTCGTGTTGGAGAAATCCGGGTCTGTCCCAGTAGAGAGAGAGATAGAACGTGAAAGAAGGAAGAGAAAAAACACAAGTACACACTCTGCTGCACTACAAGTACATACAACTTTCCCGTTATCACTGTCATTACTATAGCGCTGTATACACGTATTGTCGCGTACACTTAAGGGAAATTGAGGACATTGCATCGCACTGGAAGTAATTACAGAGGAACAAGTTATACGCTTTCAGACAAAAACGAGTACTTGTACATAAATATAGGGGATATAATTAATGTATGTACATGCCCAGCCACATGTACGAAGGCACTCTACATTGGTAGCTATGTATCCGTATGCACCTCCGTATAGCTTCGTACATTCGCCCACGAAATTCCTAAATCCTACAAAGTCCTACGGTAGTGAGTCCAAAACAAAAGTCAGTGAAAAATCGTTGAAAACTACATAACGTAAGTAAAGGGAAGTGAGTGAGGGCACTTCACGAGTACTGCCTACATTGTACATTGCTTTTTTCGTCCACAGATACATAGGTATACAGATAGGGTAGTGTAGGCAAAGTTAACTTGAGGAGAGCAGCAGTCATTAAAATCTACCCACGTCCATCCATTTATGTAAGGTACAGTATGAAACCCAAAACTAAACACGCTCCTAGCTATTTTCCCCTTGTTTTAGACAATTTAAACTTATCATTTTAGCTCCGAGTCTAACTTCGCAATAGGAGCGCTTTCACTACTAGTTTTACATTATCAAACTTACTGCCTACGTTAAATTCGACATGGACACTTGGACAGCCCTAGTCCCGAACGTGGTCACTCCTAAAATCGAAACATTGATAATTTGACGGGTAGACTTTATATACTACTCACATTTGAATGGATTACTAAAATTAATTATTCAATTAGACAAACGTCCAAAGCTTTCATACGAGGAAGTGCTCATTACCACTAAATTATATACACAGTATTATGCACAACTTTCCACCAAGGCCTTTGTTCAAGCCACTAGTATGCGAACGATGTAGCTATTGACCATAGAACTTGACGTCAAACGTGCAGTCGACATTATATACACAAAAGTCCAAAAGTTGGAGAGAAAGGAAGACACACACACACAGAGAGTGAGTGAGAGTGACATGCGGAATATCAAATTAACGGATGCGTTCCGGACGAGCTAAAAAGGTGTGATATGGTAGGAAATAGTATAAAATGAAATGAAAACCTTTTAAAGATTGACAAGAGAACAGGAAGATGAGATAATTTGATGGGATGTTAATGAAGCCGGAGGCGCTTTCAGTCCAGCACCAGTCCCAGTCCCAGTCTACCAGTGGCAGCCCACCAGTGACAGAGCGAGCATAATGGAAGTGAGAAGAGAAAGTAATTTCCACGTAACTTCTACTTGGGTTAGAAAAACAAGCTGAAAGTTCGTATGACTTTCCTGGGCACGTAGAGATATAATTCGCTGGAAGGCAGAGAATATATAAGCACATCCCTATTTTACGGACGGTTTTTCTTTTCCCCATCATCCAGGCGAAAGTATCTGTAGCCATGGATAAGCCGTTTGTTATTTTTTGGACGGGGGCACGTATGTATGAAGCTACCTTTCCAGTTTATCTGTGCTGTGGTGGCGGAGCGAGCAGTCGTCCTGGAGTGAAGTCATGCTCTCCGGCATGTGGTTTGTATTTTGAAGTGAGAATCCTAATTTCACATTACTGTAGTTTTCAAGTTGTGTGAGTGTGTGCCTCCGTCTCGATCTGCTTAAAGTGCGAAACTTTCTGTTATTGTATTGTATATGCAGGAAGAAATGATGATATAATAAGATGGTCTCGTATAAATCAAAATAATGATGCTTTTCACAACCGCCGCATAACAAACGGGAAAAGGAAACAGAATATGATGTATGGTCTGGTGGTACAGCAGAGCACACGAGTGTCTTTGCTTACGTGTGCACTTGCTATATACATATAATCTATACGTATATACATATAGCCTATCTACAGATCGGGGGATATGAATGTTTGCCTCATGTGCGTGTTCCTAGTAAACACTTTACGTAAATTCCTTGCACGCACCCAGAATTGTGATTCATTCCCTTATTTATGTATGTACAACATTCTACTGATAATGCTCTGTCAAACTGTATATATATATATATATATGTATTCAGACTACGGATGCGCTCCCCTTATATGTACGTACATTGTAGACATAAAAATATTATTGCATCCCCACACCATGCGGTTACACCCAGAGCCGACTTATTGTGTTTGGTAAGTATCCCAGGCAATTGAGTGGGAAAGCACGATGAGGTACTTGGCAGCAACTGGAATGAGAATTGTTGGAGGGAGAAAGCCGAGAGCGTCGTATGCATGTGCCTATGTATTTTGTGGCAAGGGGTCTGACATATGACAACATTGGCTGACTGTGAAATACGCGTTTAGTTGACGACTGCTATATGCCACTGTCACTATGACAGTATCTCTACGGTGGGCGAACTATTCCCGAAAATTCCATGTTCCTTTGTATGTTTTATGAAGACAAACTCTTACGTTAAACTGCTCCCGTATTTACGCACCTTCTCGAATTCATCATTCTTGTTGATATGAATTTATAGCCGTTGTAAGGTGCCCGCCCGTCTGCCTTATCCATCTATAACTACATACATAGCTGCATTGAAAGCAGGCGGTTATCGGTCGATGAAGAAGCAATGCAATGTAGGAAAAGTCCGCTAAGAAATATTTTGACCCAAGTCTAGCGTTCCCTTAATATCATTTTGCAGTTAGTCCCAATCACATCACTTTTTTAAATTTTCTTACAAAACGTGTAAACACAATTTTACATCATTTAAATAATTAAAAATACAAATACCAGTTTTATAAATTTTTGAAAGGGAAAAACAAATATAAGATTTCTTATTTTTGAAAAGTACAAAGCCCGGTGTTTACAAGTTGCAACAGTGCGTAAAATTTTTTATTTAGACTTTTTGTGAACAAATTCAAAAAACTGATTGCACGGACTTGCGTCAAAATGGCAATAAGGCGAAGCTGGAATTGTAACACAATGCTTTTAAGTAGGGACTGGGCATACCCCGCACTTCATTGCTTCTTCACCGACGATGTATGACTGCCTAAGTATATGTCTATATGAATTTATAATTTTGAATTTGACAGCAGCTTTGACAAACTAAATTGATATTTCAGTGGGAAAAAATTAAAGCCCGCAATTTCCAGAATCAACGTACTTATGGTTCCATTCAAATATTTTCTTGAGCAAGATCGTTAATACACGTAAGTACAGTCAGTCTGTGTAGTGTCTTTCTCCTTTCTTGTCCACGCTACAGATACTCTTGCGCATTGACTGGAGATGTGACGTATCTGCCTGAATGTCACGATATACGTGTACTTATGTATTGAGAATATTAGAGATAATTATATGTACACCTACTACCGACAGTAGTGCGCGGTAAAGGGTTACATATACTGCATGCACTACCTTGGTGCATATAAACATTTGTAAATGGTGGATTTGAACTGTAAGTAGGTTTTAAAATATGCAGTCTATTGCCTAATTACACTCCACAACACGAAGTGCCCCGTTTCCCTTAGAAAATGGAACGTTTCAAGCTAAGACTAACGATAAGTGGATGGAACTCATTACATTCACTGGGATAATTACAAGTGAAAGTTGTTGTTGGATTTAGCCAAGATAAACGAACGTTAATGCGGATACTCGGAGTAGATTTGCTTGGGCTGCTTATAGAAAATCATTTCGTGAAATTACTATTTCACATTTCGCATTTCCTAAGTTCTTTTCAAATGTTTAAGCACCAGGCTGTCTGTGCTGATGTATCTGTAAGTAAAAGCACTCATTTCTATTCAAATTCCGACAGAAATAAAATGGAAAGTACTCCACTACTCCACATTCACGTTAGGTACAAATAACCAATTCAGTCAGTCAGTGAGTCAGTCAGTACGACATGAGAAAGAGCTGCTTTTTATACATTGCCTAAATAAATGAGGATTTCCTAATGACAGCATCCAACTGATAGATTTGAAATACGTGGAGTTTATCTTTTGAGCAAATCCTATGTAAGGTATATTGTATCTGCTACTTTGAGTTCTTTAGGAAGCATACTAGCAAGGGTTTTTTATGTATGCATATGAAGACACGGATAGTTGAGAGAAAGCAAGAAAGAGAAATATTGTATGAACTAGCGTAACTGTAGAATGAATAGAGGAAATCTTCCGGTTCGAATGAAATTTGAGACCTCTAAAGAAAATTCTGCTTTCAATTCTATGAAAAAGCGCGTTTGCCCCTCACCTCCTCCAGCAGCAGCTCAAAATACGCATTAGATATGAAGTAGAGTATCGCTCGTTGCTTTATGACCGTCGCTGTTTGTATGCATCTGTAGAACCTTTCACTCGTATTTCTAACGTATCTACTCTTCCATAGCTCTGAATCATAATGCTTCTTTTCTCATGGGAATTAGTTTGATGAACTATATTTTCTATTTATGAGAACAATCATCCAAATGAGATGATAGAGAGAGGATGATTTGCTTTTTAGGGCTTTTTTTAGAGTAATATGCACTAAATATGTTTCCACACAATTTACAAACATTGACATTTACAATATAGCAATTTTTTTAATGGCCAGGGCAATTATTGTCCTCATTATTATAATATTTGAAAACATTGTTTTATAGCCTTACATTGTCTATTAAATGATTCTCACGCTTTGATAATCAATTTTCTTTGGTGAATGCACATATTTTTGGAATAAAATTCAAAAGTGAAAGCAGAACCTTTTAATCCAAATCGACTGGAAAGAGATTGATCAGCCAGAACAAATTTTCCTGTAAGAAGTGAAAGTAATGTCTCAAGACATAATGACGAATTGGATGATAACGTAAACGTAAAGTTGTGAGTTTGAAGAGTGAAAGAGAAATCCTAGCTTTCAATTTTCACCCATGATTTTAATTTGATCTGAACATCCGCAAACACAGTCGCACATACATGTGCCTATGCATCTCTGTGTCATCGTCATCGTTCTTTTCTCTTTAGTTTTGGCTATTGTGTGGGAGTACAAAACCTTTTCATTCGTTTCCTCTCCTGACTCTCCTGAGATGCTATTGAGAGACGGATTAAACGAAAATTTATTATTCATTCAAATTTCTAAGACTCTATCCTTTATTCTCGGAGGAGACTTTTGCTTTCTGTTGACTCTTGTCAAAGGGAAACATATGAGAGGAAAGGTATGAGAAGAATGGCTTTTCATTTACATTGTATTGTTGTCAGCACTTTATCCTCATTAATTCCACCGCGGTTTAATTCCAACAAACAACAAAAAGACTCAGGTGGGGATGCTTTTCCAGATTGGGAAAATTACTTCCAATGAGTTCCAGGACGGCAGGGGCTGGAAGCTATATGTATGCACGCTTGAAGCGGTGGTGTGCATTCTAAATAGTTCCTTTTGACTCAATGAGCTCCGTTTTTGTAAAACAATAGTTATTTTAATATAAGTAGGAGAGAAAGTAAAATAAATATAAGTGATTCGGCCGCACGCGGAATGAAACCGCTTTTTAGAAAATTCTATCTGATGTGCACCCACATATGCGTAACAGCGTAACTGCATCCACATTGCATTGTGGACTGAGTAGCTGTTGTAACGTAGCATCAAGAGAATAACAAATGTTGATTTATTTATTCAAGAATCCCTAGTATTGAGAGCACGAACTTTCCGGTCATTTTTCAAGGCGGTCTTCAAAATCCAGTGACCAATGCTAATGCTTTCGAGTATTTTTTAGTGTAAGCCCAATCTACCAGCTCCATTAAATCAGACGTGACAAAAAATGTTTTCATACTCTTTCACACACAATACAGTATAATGGGCTCATCTTATACGAGTATTACATACATATGTACGTTCATCCTCTACTCGGATTCGAAGCGCACAAGGTCCTTGTCGGCCGTCATTCCTTTTATTTTAAATCCCGATAGTCCACTTATACTGTGGAACACCATAGTGAAAGCTGACTAAATACAGTTTCACTTCCCAAACGAAGGTAGTACACGCACTGGCATACAATTGTAGGGCTCATTGCTATCGTTTCGAATAGCGTGTATATTTGCTTGCACCAGTTTTTAAGTATTCTAGCTAATATGAAGATTTAATTCAAATATTTTAGTCAATGAATGAATCCACGAAATGTGGATAGGCATCGATTACTTTTTGCTAACTGGGCATAATAACTAAATTGCAAACTGAAACTTGAAAGCACGTTTAATTTTAACCCAAAAAATATAAATGTGTCCACATAATACATACCAAGCAAATGTGCGAAGGCAAAAAAGCAGCAAAAGTGACTTTTAAGGTGGAAGGTGGAAGGTCGTACCAAGATATTTTACTATTGCATGTATATTGTTCATTGCGTCTTTGGCCGCATATATTTATTATTGTATTGTGAAAGTAGGCACCTTTATACAGCTCCGTTCTACTAAGGCATTGATGGTGGCAGTGGCGTGCGGTACAGCTAAAGTTATTCTTTGTATGTATTTAGCATTGGTGAAAGCCAAAGTTCTAGAAGAGTATGCCAACTACTAACTACTTTTAATCCAATACAAAGCTCTCAACACGTACGCCATGCTTTCACGAGGGATCGAAGTATATAAAAGAAACATGAGCCTTTGAGTGCAATATCGATTGTAGCAGAAATCTTTGCGCGGGTCCTCGTAGAATACTAGTATACTAAAATACAAAGTACATAATTGCTGCCCCACTACTTTAGTAATTCTTGAAGAATTACCATAAATGATGTACAACTATTGGCTCTGTACGCTATGGAGCGTAGCTGTTGGCTGTACGAGTAATTTCGATAAATTATAGATTTGCATTACAATCTCGTACGAAATGCATGAGCATGCGTGGTCTTTTTCAAAGATTGCAGAAAATTTGCTTTTCACAATGCTTAAATTTTACAACGGAGGCTTTGTATTGCACTTGGATTGCTCCCTGCTTATGAAAAATTGACCCGCAATTTTAACGAATACACAGAAAAAATAAATATTGTATAAAGTTTGCGCTGTTTTTATCCCGCACCATAATGTGTCAGCCTAATTTGCTAACTTTTATTTCTGTTTATTCGCATCTACGTATGTACCTACTCACATGTTGGATGTCTATACAACCTGTAACGAGTTTGCAACTTTTTTGAAGGATTCTCGTCGCTAGCGTACTCATCTATCCAGAAAGTTTTTTGGTTTAGTGTTTAGTGAAGTATCACAGGCACAAAGCTCAGAAAGCTTTTTCACTTTATCGTTCCTGTTACACTCGATACAGGAGAATAGAATGACGGGCATGGGGTATGTAAGTCAGCGGGATGCGTCCCCCGAAGAGGTTCGTGAAGAAGTGATCCAGGAAGAACGAGACAAGTGAAGTAACGTAGTTTTGCGGATTGACAGGAAAATAAACAAATGTTGAAAGGGAAAAAGTATTTGGCAAATCAGGGAGACGTGTGGCATGTGACTTGGTGTAATGGCCACAATAATTTTTCTACTCGAAACTTCTCTCACACTTTTCATGCAATGCATTCCCGATGAGATAACTATGTATGCTGGAGCCCAACTACACATATTACTCAAGGAGTCCCGCGGTCTGGAAATCCTGCTGAGTCACACACAGCCACTACTGTGTGAATGACTGGAGACCCAACCAAATTGAATGCTTTCAACTTTCAAGTTGCAACAACTGCTATTCTGATTGTATCAGGAGAGTGAGCACAAGTACAATTACAAATTGCAACCACATGAATTATGCATAGTTGTATATGTCCTGTATACATACACAAAGGGTAGTTTGCCATGGTTAAACCGATACAGTTTTTCATGTGTTTTTCAGTCGTGCGTTTGACCAATATCTCAAATCAAAAGCGTGGGGGACACTGTGCAGATATATTACTGAGCTCACACTTTTGTTCGTAGGGTTGCTGCGGGTGCAATTGATTTGACGGACTAGTACGTCTAACT
Source organism: Dicyrtoma fusca (assembly GCA_034695205.1). Lineage (NCBI taxonomy): Eukaryota > Metazoa > Arthropoda > Collembola > Symphypleona > Dicyrtomidae > Dicyrtoma > Dicyrtoma fusca. Next base: position 47,246 of record JAQFZC010000320.1, on the reverse strand, counting down.
AAACTTGGGCACATAATAGCTAGTACAGAAATCTCTTCAGTTCAGGGGCAGCACCAGTTCCTCTGGCATTTTCAGCATATGTGCATTGCTTTTATTTGCGTTTCTCACGATCAAAGCTGATTTTTCAGCATTAGAAGTAGCGTAGTAGGAAAAAAGAGACTTTCTTGAGATAAGCTTAAAATAAAATCCCGTGGTTACCGAATGTATCCTGATAAACGAGATGGAGAGGGAGCCGTTGAGATTTTAAGTCAAGCTCTATACTCCCGTCGGCTTTTGGACAGTATTCAGAATGGACGAATTGACTGGTAAAAGGATGAGACTGTGAAAGAGAAGCATCAATAACAAGGATGGAGTGGAGACTGTAGAGTCCGAAAATGCGACCCACTGAATTCCCTCAAGGCTTGACCAGAAGCTTAGAACTTTGCTGGAGATGAAAGCCCACTAGAATAGCTGGACATTTATATACCCTTCTCATGACGTCGAGACAAATACGTCTCTGGATGAACTTTCGCTCCATCGTACTCTATACTCGGACGGCTCAAGCTTGTGTCACTGGACTTGAAAAAATAACCTTGTTTCAAAAGAGATCTCACAATGTGACCAGCCTTTCTATGCAAGTAGAGGTGTATGCACATACTACAGGTTGGTTGGGCTGGTGCTGGCTTTCGTAGTGGTAATAGGAGACTAGGACTACTGACTGTGCACGAATTATTTTGCCCGTGTATATTTCTCTCTCTCAGGCAACTACAATACCTATACGGATACACGTATTCAAAGCTACCTTATACAATAGTAGGCTGCGTCTTCGTGATTGCCCTGCCGTTGTATATTTTTATACAGTCGGGAAGAATGGATTTGGAGACGTGAATAGGAGTAATAGTTGCTGTAGTTGTGACTTGGTACGTGGAAGAATAACCATGAAGTCATTCTATTGTCACAAGACAATCGGGAGAGAGAAAAAAAAGAGGAAAGAAAGTTGAAAGCTGAAAGCTGAAGAAGTCAAGAATCCCGAAGCAGAAATAAGTCTGCTAAAGATATAGTTTCTGATTTTCCCCTTCCACTCACTTTCATACCAAGTAAAATCGTTTCCCTAAGAGACACATTTTAAACATTTTGCCCTTAAATTTCTTTGCGGTCCTGTCCTACGTATACACTCGCTCCTTGGTGTATGCATGTATGTATATACATAGCATCTGGATCGGGTTCTGGTGCTGGATGCACGTTCAGCGTTTGCACAGGGAAATTCAAGATTCATTACATGCATGCCTGAGTCATGGCCACTCTCACTCTCAGTCTATCAATATACATACTCGTATGTAGGTACTTCCACTTGCGCGTCGAATGCCCACGCTCTTTTTTCTAATCCGGAGTGCAATTCAAGGCAAGCTAGAGACTGTAAACTGCACAGAACCAACAAAGGAGAAGAAAAGGAGATTTTTACAGGATTTTTACTTGGATTTCAAGGAAAAAACGAAACTGAAACCCCAACTAAGGCAGAACCAAATTCCAAATACCATTGTCAAATGTCGCTTTATCTCTCCATATGCTCTCAAGTCTTTCCAGGGTTACAAGCTACTAACTCCACTTCCAAGTCCCCAAAGCTGCGGTTGAGTAGTATGGATGTATGTGTGCGTCGCCGAGACAGAACTAGGAAACTTGATAATGTTTAGCATCATATCAAAGAGGGAACGGGACGTCCTTCAGAATCGGAGTCCCAAGACATGGCTGGGAGTGCTCCCTGCATGTACATAGATACAAGAGATTTCTCCGAGATACATTCGAGATATTTCTCAAGTTGTTGAAAAGAAAAGATGAAGAAACTGTAATGTATTCAGCTCACATAGGGAATGGACACAAAATCTTCCAGACCTTTCGACTTCTCTCAATTGACTGATTTCAACTGTCTTCCTTCCCTTCAACTCCTCTGTTCGTTTTGTCATGAGCAAGACAATGTCTGTTGTTGGCTAGGTACGTCGCTTGGCATGGGGCATGCTATGCACTCTGCATTTGAGAGACGTCTGCTTCTGCTTGCTACTTCTCATGGCATTTTGTCGCATCTTATGTAGGTATTCTGCTGCTGTAGTACGGGCTTGAAGAAAGCCACGACCGGAGAGAGAGAGGGGCACTACAGGAAAATACTTGATCCAAACGACTATTGACTCTTAAAGTGTGCCGCTCGATCGTGATTTTATCCTTTCAAATCGTAGATTTCCCCATTCTCATCCTGTCACCTTCAACTCTCTAACTTGCTTCTGTATCCATGTCCATGTCGAAGAAAGTCGAAAGTCGATCCTTCCTCAAGTCATATATGTATAGCTCCATCAACATGTCAATGTGCGAGGACTACTGATCCCTCTTTAACAATAAGGCCAAACCACCAAAACTGTAGTGGTTCACAACACTGGAGGAGATCGTGAAATGCATTTATATCTTCCGCTTTACCCTATCTATTCATATATACATACGTACACGCATCCTCCGTGTGAAGCTCAATTCCTTCTATGAAAATTCCCACTGTTTAAGGTAGAGCATAAGGTATTTCAGCATCCCTTTCGCTTCCCCCAAAACCTCAAATGTTCCCAATTTTTTTTAGTGTATAAAACCTATCACTTCCTCCCGGTCTAACTATCGGGACAAGGCAGTCATAGACAGATTTCGAAGAATGTTTTTTTAAATCGTGGCTTATATTGGCAGTACCTATCCGTAGGAGCATAGATAGCATTGTGGTTGGCTACGGGTATACTATCATAAATGCAAGAGCACTTATGTATGTAATGTATACGATGGTATTTCCTTGCCAGTAGCATGTGCGCTGGAGGTACTTTCATATGCATTATCAGAAGTAGGAGAGGGAGAGCATGGAAACATCCACGGATCTAGATAAACGATGAAAGGAAATCACTCGTTCTTTCCTTCATGTCACCCCTTTTTGTGTGTGTAGGGATCGGGACGACGACATGGAATTAATTTTGAATCCCTCAGTTGAATTCTACGGCTCACTGGGGTCTGTATGTGATAAACCATAACATGAAGGACATGAACCATTCCGTATTGGTCTTCTTATCGTAAAATTCCTTTCAATGCTCCACGGGATAACTGGATGGAGGAATAGCTAAGAATGGGAATTTCACTATTTTCTAAAGACATCGGAAAAATCATGATAGACGTCGACTTCACTCCCTTAAGCTACACACTTTATTCCTCCTTAGAAGTAGCTGTATGGCTGTTGAAAATAAAATATAAATTACACTTAAGTAGCATGACACACTCTAGTGTAATAGCCATGTTACCGCTCCATGCCATCATTGTATTTTCTATTATTATCCTCTACAACTTCCCACCACCTCCACCGTTCCCAAGAACACATCAAACACTAACGAAAGTGAAAATGAAAGTTAATATAATTTACAGATACAGATAGACGATCAAAAATGGTACTTGGAAGGACGGCTAATTTATGGTTTGACATTTTATTGATTTATTTGTATTATTGATATATTTATATGATTTTATGGTATATTGATTTTTTCTATACTGAGCCGGTAGTGAACAGCGGTGAATATCATTTTTGTCGTATTTTATTTTTCAATTTAGGGGCTCCATAGCATTCTGTGTAAAATGTCGGTCAATGTATGCGATACGTACAGATAATGGTATGCATTGCTTGCATGAGTGCTTTGAATTATGAATGGCTGTAGCACTCACTAAAAGAGAAAGCTACTTTCACTACTGTACATACTGATACGACATGCATCTACTAGCAACCTTACGACACGATTTATCCGCCCAGCGCCGTTTTGAAGCAGGTATGTGCAGACAGAGGGAGAGAGATGGAATCATGAGATCATTTTCTATAACCACCTTGTTTTATGATGAAACTGCTTTGAAAGGTGCGGCACGTGTCCCTTGCATAAACTAGATGTTCTACATAATCTTGTTTATATAAAAACAAGACAAGACCCTGCATTCGCTAGTAAGGAGATATGACGCTCTCCTGAGCAATATATTACAGGACATAGTGATAGGAGAGTGGGGTTGATAATATGCATAGGTTCATGAGAACACTGTTTCAAACTTGGAGAGTGGAAACACGTAGTTAAGAGGTTTGTTTCGTGGAGATGAAGAGCGGCTAGTGTTGAAGTTTTCCCTCCGTATTTCATTTTATGATGTCACATAAAGAAAAAGTAGTTTATACGTTACTCTACTTCAACTTTCCAGTCTCTCGCTTAACCCAAACGGCATCCGTAAATTATCTCAGTTAACCGCCAACTACAAGCATTAAAGACTATTAGTGGCATAAAGAGAGCTTCTTCGCGACATGACAATCGCCTGCTTGTTTTACTCCCTTGACTTTCTACCGTCAAAGCTAAGAGCTTCTCTTTCTTAACCTCATCTTATTTTTTTTTGGTTATGTCCAAAAACGTACTAGGCAATCCCTTTAAACACAAACGATTCCCCTTTTGATAGTACAACTACGAGTACATAGCACTTAAGATTAACTGCAAAGTGTCAGCCGGTAATGTGCAGTATCGGATAATTTTATGCATGTGTTGAGGGCATAAATAGACAGGAACACACTTCATCATTTTCCTTAAATTCACTCAGTGTGCTCAAACTATTGTGCAGCTAGGATGACAACTCGTGTCTCACAGAATGTGATAAATGAGATACCATTTCCACCGCACTTCTAATTACAGCATAAGCTGACGTGGGATGTTTGAGTGCATGTGTGACTGTGTCTCAAGTAGTCAGGTTGCAGGATTTTGGAGGTGAAAGTTCTGATTAGTAGAGCAAAATTACCCAGAAATATCAATATATCACGTCATGCACGTTTCTGTGTTTATAAGTAAACACAGTGCCATTTAGTATGTAAACAGCTGTCTTACATTAGAAAACGTTGATAGGACAGAACTTTTATCCTACATAATGATAAAGAATGGATCTCTCGATTGTGAAAAAGAATGGGTATGAGAAATGTTATTGAAGGCTACTGTTTCACGTTCTTGTTATGTACCTATACATATATAGCAGCACATTGTATAGTCTCAGAAGACTTAACTTATTTAGTCACCAGGGGCTATGCATTAGTAATTTTGAAAATATATGACTGTACATTCCATTATATTTTAAAATGCATGCAGAATATTTTCATAAAGTACTAGTCTAGCTACTCATGATCAGAACTCGCATGGGATAAGTAAAATATGTATGTATATCTTTGCTATGGATTGATAATAATGTTTGATGAGTTGCTGGAAGGTGAAAAACATGAATACCCGGTGCACTCAATTTCTACGATGGCCATCAGGAGTAAGTATAGAGATCCATATTTCAACTGGATTTGCTCAAGAAGAAAAACCCCAGCGGGGTGCTTTCTCTTTTCCCATTTCCAGTGATATTTACTCTTAGCATACTCTCTTTGCTAAAGAAGGCATAAATCTAAAGACAGACTTAAACGAAGCAGTAAGGAATCCATTATTTTAAGCAACACTGTTAAACAGTGTGGAGAACCGATTTAATACTCGATAGTATGAATTCAACGATGTTCATTTAGTAGCTGTCATTTAAAATCCACCATAATTTTCCTGAAGTAATTTTAGTTGATGCATTTCAACCTGTCCATAAACAATAAACACCTTTGATTAAGTTTAATTGTTTATAATCTAAACATTGTTAGCATGTACAATTCGATCCAAAGAGCTGATAACTTAGTGGTTGGTAAATATAAATAAAGACCTAACCATCTGTAAAGGTTAGCTACAAAGGAACATGGTGATATCAAAATTTGAGAAAACTTCCCGCGGTAGTAAAGATCTGGCGTAGACTGCACTTTGCGCAGCTTTGCTTAGGTGATGAAATTCTCTCATGCTCATGGAGCCATGAAAATAATGATGGTGTGGTTTTGGTTTGGATGTATACCATCTTCATGCCATGCTGGTGTTTTACAGTTCGTTTAATCATAAAGAAACCCCAACTTGAAGATTCTTAAAAGGAATTCCTGATTTTCTATTAGCGTGATCACAGAAACAGGAAGTAAAGATAACTTGGAACGGTTGCTCTAAATCACATTTGTAGATATGAATAAATAGGAAAATTTTTCCTTTTGTCGACACTGTGCTATTGGTATGCCGTACGGTACTATGAGAGAAAGCAGAATCGGTATAAATCACAACAGCCCACGTGTATTTTCACAAGACTCGATCCAAGTTTTGTTTTAGTAAAATTACCCGCAGATGAATTTATTATGTATGCCTACGCATACAACATTTTTGCACTCCAACCCGGGCGTCCAACTCAATGTTACTTGACACTTAGCATTGCTAAGAGGGCACTGGTTTTGCCAGAAAGAGACATTACAAATAGGGAATGTGTGTACTTATACATATAAAATATCCCAAGAGAAACAGAAATGCCGGATTGAAATGACGCAAACATCAGAAGGCTGTTCAATGGCCTGAGGAAATGGTAGCACAAACAAACATTTTTGAGGAAAAGAATAGGATAAAAATCCCACGCCGCAACATAATCCTGGAAAAAATCTATAAGTATAACATGCTGAGCAAAGCTTCAGTTGAAGAAAATAAATGTGTGTACGCTACGCTACGCCACATACTGGATTCCCAAAGCTTCGGTACCTACGGATGTAAGGTGTTTGAAATTTGAAGCCCTACACGCGCCTTTGGATATAAGTAAGATATAAAAAAAGCATCTCTGGGGTGAATACACTTATATCATCTCGTCCAAACCAACAACCAAGCCAAAGACAGGGACATGGGGAATCTAAAGCCAGGTAACTTTGTCAAGAGAAGAGATAGAAAAGGCAAAACTTTATCCCAGCAGAAGAAAAGTCTTTATGCAAAAATCCTTTACGTTGCGTCTACATGCCTAGCACTAACCCACCTGCACCTGCCCGACTGCTACACTCTGTGCAATAGGTATATCTGGGTACCTCTTAAAGGATTCGATCGCTCTGCAGTTCATAGTTTTACTCTTTTCTTTTTTTCGCTTTCTTTTTTTTTTAGTTTCGTTTCTAGACAGACAGCCTTTAAAAACCGGAGTCTTTTGATCTCTAAAGTTTTTCTCAGCTTCTTTCAAGAACACCCCACAAAAAATGAAATGATGAAAACTTCAAAGTCACGAGGGAAAGAAACTAAACGTTCTACAGTAGACTTTATCCGTATGTATTTCCTCGGTATATTTTCCATTCACATTTACATAGTTTACAAGTCCTTATGTTAATACCTGATATTCTTTTGCTTTACAAGAGGAAAATAATGCGACTAAAATGACGCACTCCTTCGTGTGCTCCTTGTGCAGATGGGTTATACCCATGTCAAGTAAAATCACGAAAGGTGTACCATTACTGATGGGTACACAATGTAGAACTTGCTATCTTCCGTCGTTGGAATCGATCATTTCACGTAACGAAATACAGAATATAGCCAAATAATATTAAAATTTGAAATCTGAACCTGCCACACAAAGTGTTTACAACATTTTTAAGAGAAATGGAAAGAAAACAAGACCAAAGTGAAACTTTCCTCTCGTTTGCTCTATGTATACTCCAAGCAAACATCCGTCTCAAAGAGTTGGAGAAAAAGGAGTCGATATTTAGGTTCAAAAACTTGCTAAAGTTCATATGTTTGTACTGATCTTAAAAAGCCTAAATATAAATTGATTAACAAATATTGACTACGTGTAGGTATGTACAAATGCACAGTTCTCATTACTGTCTAATGGCACAAGGAGAAGTGTCTAATTGTCAAACTTTTTCTCGGCATCATAATACGTAACTATCGACATGATAGAGTTCAGTAAGTTAAATAAGTAGGATTTAATTAATAATTTCGACTGGAACAAAGTAATTTATACTGGCCGAGGCAATTCCTTATCTCGGTTTACAGTTCTGCACTGCAACATACGCACTAATTATATTTGTATCATCTTTATTGCCTACCCGTATTCATACTTTAGATTTATATAAGGAGTCGACTCAGTCGACGCATGTTTAGTATTGCCAATTTAGATAAATTGCGCTTGCCGTAAATTATTTGAAACGGAGCACACAGCGGCCTAAGCACACATGCATTTACTTCTTGAAATGCAAATAACTATATCTCAATACTTCCATACGTGGTGGTTCTACTATACTTTGTAGCTGCCTACACAGAGTGCTGATATATTCTGATTCGGTGACCGAATCGCGAAATCACAATCACGGGTAACAAAATATCTTCAGCCGAAAACGCATGAGGCAAAATAGTGTACGGATAAATTATAATGTGAATGAGATCAAGCGAAGACAAAATCGTGTGCATATTCATCCGAAATTAAAAGTACAAAATAAAAGTGGAAAGGAATTATCCTGACTTTGTTGTTCCATTTAAATGTAATGGCTTGAATATAAAACAAACTTTTAGTGTAAAATTCCCCTGGGCTATAAAAGTCATACAATTATCTCATCGTAACTCAACTTGCGTCATATTTTCGTAAGTTGGCAAGTAATTGTGGTTAATTACTTTGCTGACTGATCGGCGGGTCCTAGCTTTTATTGTTTATTGTACTTTATTTTAACCGATCAAAATTTAGTCTGTACTTTTTTGAGAGTGAACTGTGTATCAAAATATTTACTTTCTGAAGTTAACTTGCGTCACCAATGAATTAATAATAAGTGTGTTCATAACTTCAGTGATTTTTAATAATCAGAATGCTACTAGCAATACTAATTTTGTAATAATAGTGTATTCCTTACATGGGGTTTAACAAATTGTAGCACGCCTTTTCTGCCCTTCATGATATTTTGTACGTAATTTAGAAATAAATGAACTTTTCAAGAAAAAGGTTATAATTTCAAAGTTTTGAGTCATTTTAAAAAAATCAAAAGTTCGATTTATGAGTTGCGGAAACCCGATTTTCGATTTGGTTAAAATTTTCAGCTTTTAGGTTCGGTTTCATTTCGGCTATGGAATCCCTATAAATAATACAAGCTAGTAATTTTGGTGTGCAGTGATCAACAGATTAATAATAATTCGCAGATCAGAAATGAACGGGAGAATTGGACTTTTAAGGCTTTTTTCACTACCACGTTGAATAAAAGTTTTAAACAAGTTCAGCCTGGGTAGCCAACTAGGAAGGAAGAGTAGACTACTGCACAGTTTTACGTAATTATGTCTCTGCGAGATTTTATCTCTAAAACATTTTTCCCACCACGATTATTTACATATACCCACACTTTTGTGTCCATGCCATTTTGTCAGTACGCGATATTGTCTCCGCGATTTAAGGTATTCGAATCGTTCTTGTTGCCATATTTTCTATCTAGAATTGAGTAAATTGCTCAGGAGCACCAAAATGCTTTTATCTTTTAGAAACATCTCAATAATAACAAGTACGAATGGTGTGCGAGTGGCCTCGATTTGGAGCAGATTCGTTGCTGAGTTCAATTAGTTTAATATAATTTAAGTTTATTAAATGAAAGTGGAAATTGCTTCAAATATGGTTTTATAAATTCTACGTGATGCTCACAATCTGTAAAGGGAGCATTCAGCTCCAACTGCTTATGTGGCGCCTATGCACTGCGTCACAGGGTTTCAAGAAATGAGTTAGGAACAGCTACTTTAATTTCTTAAGTATTCTGTACGGATACACAGTACAGGTTTATCAAATAAAATCAGTCTGTACACTCTCTTGTATGCTGTAGAAATAACGGCTATACTTTCTCTTTTCTACTATGCGGTCCACGAAGAATTTTCAAATGCAAGTGTGTTATTTTCACGGAAATAAGCTTAACTTAAGACAAGCTACGATTTCTCGTCTCCTATCTATGCGAGCAGAGAAGAAATAACGCTCTCGCATAGCCTTTCAAGGACTTCTCACTGCGGCCAAGGAAAGTGTAAGGAAAATACAATTTTAAGAGATTTTCCTTCTTTTTTCCTGAGTTTGATCACTTCCTAAAAGGATATTTTGAGACCAAATACAGCTCTTCCTTTCTCCTCATTCTTTTATTTTTATTTTACTGCAGTGCTCTACAGTTCCAAGTCGGGTCTTCATAAATTTATTTAAGACAAGATAGGATTTGACATTGATGTTGAAGTTCTTACTTAGAAAATGAAAATGCTAAGCACTAACCAAGGAAAAGCTTCTCGCAAAATAAACGTCATCCACAAAATCTATAAGATTTTTTTCAAGGCAAACTAAGAAACCTCATTCCTTTTGACTTTTTGCTGCTTTCTCTAACAAGGAGAGCGTTATTTCTTGTGTCAAGTAACACTATACATATACACTTAAATACTTGATTCTACATTGCTATTGGTTGATAAAGCTCCTTTTGTAAATACTGCCAGTAGTGATATGTACCTACACACGTGCTGGGCGTTTTAACTATGCACATATGGCAGCAACTACTAAGCTCGTTCAGATAAACCATTACGCTCTTACAGTTAGCGTGAACTTGCTCCATATGGTGAGATACACAGATGTCCTATGCATACAACGTAAGCCTCTGACTTCCACCCGAGTCACACATTGAAAACTATATGTATATAAGAATACAAGTGGTTACCTATACATTGAACGGCGAGAGAGTCCAAGAGAAGTGGAGAACGGATTGAAATAGCAATGCGATTTGCGAGTGAGACATAAATTTTTTAACACTTCAATAATGTTAAGGATCAGTGCGAAAGACTCATAAAGTCCTGCGACAACAGTATCCCGAGATTCCTATGGGAAAAGACATATTAAACATAGTGAGAGCGTCTCCTTAAATTACCTCTTGATTCGGGTCGTGGCAAGTTGCCACTGATCACAGTTTATACTGATACGATTGTATCAAGTGAAGTCTTTCCCAATGATCTAATAAACATTGCATGCTCTACCGGTGTCGAACCGACTACATTCCCATCTGCAGACTGGAGCCAATTTCACTTCGAGCGGTCTTCAAATAAAAGGTGCACGCGAGTGTAAACTATGTGGAATTCGAGTGCACTCATAAAGTGGGTGCACTTATATACTAACGTGTGCATGCTTACCAGTAGGTGACGATTGCGTTCCTTGCCCATCTATCGCAACGTGTCTATCTTCGTGAGAGCAAGGGCAAGGAGAGACAGCTTATGGGAAATACACAACCTGTCCGTCTATTGTGTGCATTAATTACGAACATGTTGGTATTGTCACGGTCAGCTGAATTTCAAACAGATAAGATGCTTTTATTATCTTAGAACATCGCCATCAAGAACTTGCTGAATTTTGCCCTGAGCTTTAGTTCTAGAATATTTAGAACATACTTTTACATACATACAAGTCTGCTTTACTTTCCATTGCATTGTGGTTGTTTAAAGTTGTAAAGTGGAACATTGTCCTCCCTTCCCTCTTAGATTGTACTGTGAAGCGCGTGATAGTTCAAGCATTTGTTTTCTCCTTTAATTTTCAGAGTGAAAGCGCAAGAATTCAAAGAAATATTGGTAAATCCTGGAGACGTAGACAGCGAGAATATTTGCTGTTGAAGCCGAATGCTTACCTTCTGGCTTTTGGGAATAGTACTGCGGGTATGTCGGGCAGCAGGCAGAATGCTGTAGTAGAGTACCTATGTACGTGTAAACAACCGCAAGAACTTGTATTATTTCACATCCACTTATACTTAAGGTGTTCAGGGTTTATGCATTCCAGAAAATTACCCAGGGAATTTGGTTTGTGAAGAAACAAATGAGAAAATCCGGTTTCATATCGGCTCTATTTTCTTGCAGCTTCTTTCCAGTATCCATTGTATGACTCATAGATGCTCTCTAGACCCTTTCACGTTTTCTTTCTCTTCTTGGTTTTGTAAAGAGATGGGAGCGCTTGGAGGAAAACCACATGTTCTTCAAAGTTCTTCTTCCTTGTGGTAGTTGGTGAATAGAGGATTGTCTAATTTTACCCTGCTTATTGTTGTGTAGATTACGTTGAATAAAATATGCTACCGTAAACCACATGTTAGAATCTTACCGGATGCAATTAGCAGTTCTATAAAGAAGAGATGAAAAAAAGTTTGGGAGGCAAGAACGAGAAAGCTCCGCAGCTCAGTTAATAAAGTTAAAAGTGATGTTGGATTTTTTTTTACAAATTTGTGATAAAATTTGTAAGAAAATTTGTCTGGAAGTTTATTTGATAAGGCATACCTGTATCTATAGGATCTATAGGATTAAAACAACGGATGATGTAGCCCGTTAAAAGTAACAGGATAACAGGTATTTAGACTGAAGCCTTGAGAAACTAAGCAGTGTTAATGGGATGATGGGAGCCCCCAACTTTTCACATTATAATCTCAATGTGCCCTTCACAGACCGTCTCCTAATTACATATTAAGTCAATGATTTTAGAATTGCGTCATAGAGGAATTTGGAATGTGATGAACCTGTTTTCCAGGAATCTAACAATTTTCTCATCACACACTAGACTTTCCCCAACTATAAACATTAATAAAAAAAATTAATGTTAGGCATGAAGGAAATTTCTGTACGTATACAGTCTGCGGTGATAGGCAAAGATAGTAGCTAGTTTTACATGCATTTTTGATCTGAAATATTTAGCCTGCTATCAGGACGGATACGGTCTAATAGGGAAGAATAACGTAATATAATCCTTATCAGTCGTTTGTGGCAGAGAGTGTAATCTGATGTAATAAAGTGATGAAAAAGAAATGGTTTTTGAAAATTGGCTTTTTACACAATGAACATATTAAAAGCTAGCGGAGGAGTTGGAGTTGAAGTCAAGCCATTGGGTATGCTGCCGTCATGGCATGCCAGGGCAGAAACGATAAGGCTAGTGTTAAGACCAGTTAACTGAATTGCCTCCGGCCTCTCCGCGTCTGTAGACACTCTTCTTCTCCTTGCCCTACTCCTTTCTTCAGCTTTCCTTTCAGATGGAGAAACAACAACGGAGAACCTGACTTCTCAAGCTTATATAACTTTAATATTTCTGCTCCTCTGCCCATAGATATCCATGGTACCTAAAGTGGTCATCAGTCAAGCACTTCATGAGCTATTACATAGCGTTCTACCCCAATTTAGCATGCTATAGCGACACTGCCTCTATACAGTCGTACTCATAGACACCAGACAGTATAAAAAATTACCGTGGCATCGTGTCTGAGTTTAATAGAACATTGAATCTACGGATATCTATACGTGGAAGAGCTAAAGCCTAAAGTTTTCCCTCTGCACATAATACTCTATAGTGCTACACTTCGTAAATGACTTTATAATGCATGTGTATAGAATATACATATTTAGCTTTCCTGCTACAACCATGGATACAGAGGATGACTCTTCAATGTCTACGTAGACCTGCTGCACGTCGTATGACTACCAAGTGGGAATATATTTAATACACTCGGGTACTTCGTCACGTGTCTTAGTATGTAGAGGATTGAACACTGTCTATTAATGTATAGCTATATGTAAACAGTCTACAGAGTCCGAAACCAGTAATATAGAGTGTGGATGAAACAGAGTGTAAGTGGCTAAAGAAATAGATTAAAATGAGCGTGTATGCTAGTTTGAGAATGAAGGGGACCAAGACGGATGCTCTGGCTTAAGTACGAGAAATAGTGTGTAAATTTGCTGGTCACGGGACTCCTGGAGGAACTTAATGAGTTTAAAAATATACACATGAGCTTTTAGCGTCATTGAAAGAGAGGAGAGAGAAAGAGAGAGGGATGAGCGGAGGAAGCGCGAATCATTACTACTATAGTCTTAGTAACGGCTATGACTTTCACTTTTATTTTTATCTAGTACAGTATCCATGAACTTCCTTCGTCTTTCTTAGCCGAATAAGACTTTCTAAAGTTCTCCAGACTTTTTTTTGAAATGAGATTTCCTCTTCGGAGAAAGTAGACGATGGACGAAAAGTCCATAGAGAAAACAAGGGAAACACGCCGGGCTCTGGTTCTACTATGGTTCTGGTTCATTGCAGTGCACTCTGAATTTATTCTAGCAATAAGTGCCAAGTGGTTATGTATAAGGATTGTCGAGTTTTCTATGCATGGAGAATAACACTCGTTGAGAAAATCCTTTTGGATAAAAATGCATAATTCAACATAAGTTTAACTTCGTCCTAGTTCATTTTTTTCCTTTTTACTCCTGCTTTTGGATTTTAACTTTTTTAGCTCCTTATATGCAGTAATCGTTGTTTACTACGTCATACTAAATGTGCAGATATATACTCACTAGTTAGATTTATCGTAAAAGTAAAGTACAATAAGGAAACTAATACTAGACTACCTAGGCCACTGGGCTAGACAGTGTCTCATAAAGGATCTGGGGGTAAAAAAACTGGCGTCCATTTTAATATTTTTGTTGGTAAATAGGTGCGTGAAATACGAAACTATGTAGAATGACGTAACTATACAAAGCCATTATTTCGTTCGAATTTTGTGCGACAAAATATTTCTTAAAATAAAAGATGTCAGACTTATTGAAAAATCCAAAACCACCTGAGTTATGTGGATGTAAGAAAAAAGCTTTCATAAATTAGACGTTAACTTGTTTCCCATTAAATTCTGTTACGTTATTATGCACGGTTTAAGGTTGCATTTCAATTAAAAGAATCAAGTAATCACCGAAAGCAGTGAATCACTAACTAAATATAATTAAATCTTTCTCTAGTTTTACCGGTCTCACGGTGCCCCATAGACCGTTGTTTTCTAAGTCAAATTAAAAAAAGTTATTCCAGTCACCTTGAATTTATCTTGTAGAAAATCGAATTCTGCACCCAGTGTAGGGCGAAACTTAATTCTATAACATTTTATCTTTCCACTAAAGCCGCAATCCCATGGGAAACTGCTCCGAACACAGTTTTGATAGAATTCAGGATCGGGCATTTCAAATTAGGGTTATTTCCCGCCAACGTACTAACGTCTGAAACATTTCAATGAAAACTTTGTCTATAACGTTTTTCTATGTAACTTTTTACGGTGCTAAGACTGGTTGTCAATCGCATCGGTAGGATAATTTTTAGGCGCCGTCTTTAACCCCTTATTTTTTTACCCCTACCTACCTTATACCTCGTGGATGCTCTTTGGAGCTTACCTTTCCTTTTGCTTTTTACTGTTGTTAAACTAGCTACATAGTATAACCATTTTTATTTTAACTTTTTCTTTATGACCTTCTTCATTGCTTTGAAGCAGTTGTGAGATTTCTAATCTGTTTAGTTTCACAATGTATGTACTCTCTGGTAGTGTGATAGGGTGAAAGTCAAGAGCGTGATAATAGAAGAAAACTTGTGGAACAATAATCGTGTAAATACTTTGGTATATTTACTACAAGCGCAAAGTTGTTAGCTGTACAAATAGGAGTCGTATGTAAGATGCTCTCCAACGAGAGCATTTCACAGTCTCCCCCGATATACGAGGAGATGAGTGAGCTTAAGTCCAGAGAGGGAATCAGCTATAAAAATTACATTAGAGAGTACCTACTTGGTTCTGGCTAAAGTAAGAGCGGACACCCATATTTGAAGGTGAAACAAAGAAGGAGAAAGAAAGAAGGAAGATACAATGGCAATATGGTGAGCATAAAAGGAGCTGTTCCACACAGTCCAGATGAGCTCTTAGCTTTCATGTTATCGGGGAAATTGCGGAAGGGCTTTAATTAATTGGAGACATATTTTACGAGAACTACCTGACTTTTTATTACCTGAGATTACTTTCATCCTCCCTGGAAGTAAGTGCCGAGTCTACACCTAGTATTCTTCACAACGACCTCATACTTTCCAGGAAGGAACAGCCGTATGAATTTCTTTTTCTAGCGTACTCGTGTGTTATTATTAAGAAATTCGTTTCTGTACACGCACAAACATTCATGTAACAGTTGCCTTCGAATTTGCAGACACCGGTCTCAGCCAAACGCTCACCAGTCTTCTTCTCAGATAGTTTGCTATTTATGTACGTACATAGTATGCGGTATGGAGAAATGGGATAAATGCTCGCTCAGAGAAAGTAGTCAAAGGGAATGTAGGTGCACTGCCCTAGCCTTGATTCTCGAGGCTTTTCTCTGAATGGTAAGGATTATTTCTTGGCAATTACAAATGAAATATGTATCAGGTGAGGATTTATAGTAAATTTTTTGCGCCAGGTCTAGTTATAGTCTTGCAATTCTGTTTAAAAACAAAATTACCTATTTGCTCAAAACCTCTCTGACTGTAAGGACTTATTGATCCACACAAAGCTATGGATATAATACGGACACACAGCAAATATATACATATATATATATATCTGAGTTGATATACTAATACTTTTACAATGGTGCTGAAATCTTTCGATTAGTATGCACATAGGTTTACAATTTCACCAGTGAGATAATAGAGGCGGTACTTATTGTTTCTGCAGGATGCCTACATATCCGTATGCTCTCATGCTGCAAAGTAAGTATAATAAATTATACCCAAACACCCCGACAAAACAAGCGAAAAGTTTGTAAAGTGACTGTGAGCAGTCAGAAGCATCCATGGACGAATTTTAGCTCCATACTGATTGCCGTCTTAGGATTCAAAGTTAACTCAGTGAGCTCTAAAGTTGAATCTTCGAGAGGTCAGAGGGTTAAAGTTAAGTCTCTTAAACGATACGAATATTTTGGCATTTTTGAAATCTGCCACAAAGCAAAATACATAGTAGGCGTTGATAGACCATAAATCGTAATATATTTGTATTAAAGAGGACATAGATGCGTAGGATGCGCGGATCCTTTATTACAATGACTTTTAATCTCCTTATTCTAGCAAGTAGACTGCTTGTAATTTAGTCTGTCATTTTATTTTTAAAGCTGACTACAATTAAATAGTATTTAATAAAAATACACTTCTTGTATGTGTGATAGAGTGAACCAGTTTTACAGTGCAGTGTACATACATACATACATTTTTTTCGAGCCTTCTGTTTACTCTAGCTGTAAAAATAAAATACATTAATAGTAAATCGATTTTTTCCACACCATTTTTTTGTACTACCATGAACCCCTGCTGTAGGTATATACATATACTCTGCACTGTACATTGATACCCACGATAAGCCGCATCTTTTCTTTCATCCTTGATCAAGTTCCCAATCCGTTCCAAGCATTTATGGGTTTCTTTGACCCAGTTTCCTCGCCGACTGTAAATACATAGGTAGGTACACACATCTCATTTAAACTATTTTGCCTTCACACCTGGGTTTTGTAAATCACTCTAGTTGAACACGTCATCAGCCACTTACAAAAGGTTAGATAATCAAAACCGCAATTGTAACTTTTCATTGCTCATTTAAATAGCAAAAAAGTAGTTTCCAACATTAATTCAAATGATTTTATATTAGTAATTGCTACATAAGCATCTGTAGTTTGAAAAAAATCTGGCATAGTGTTTAATGACGTACATCCTTATACTTGCTACATTCGAATTTGATTCCATTTCTCTAACAAGCTTAGCTGCCAAAGATTTTTTTTCGACGAACTACAGTATATACCTATGCATCCTAAGTTTTTGGTAGTTGATATTGATTAAAAACACTGGGAGTCTTATTTAATACATTCACTAGAAAGTTCATGTCATTTTAAAGCGGACAGAAATGTTTCCCTAAACTCACATTTGACGTCAACTACTCGTTGAGATGACACTTTAGGGGCTTTGCAAGAGTGGATTGAGTCCAGCGAAAGCTTGGCGACTGTATTTAGTTGCATTGAAGGTAGTGTTGCATATAGTTCAACTAGGTAGGCTTTTGGACATGCTCCCTAATTTACATCTACATATAGATGCTTTTTTTTTACTCCACTGCAAATACCTACTTTATGGAGCAAAACAGAAAGTTATAAGAATTTCGCTCAAGTTGCACAATATATAAATGGTAGGTAGCTACTCCAAGGCTTTACAAATCACTTGAATAATGAATCGTACATATATGTATGACTGACACTACCAGGATGAACATTTTTAAATGCCAAATCCTAAATGTCTGCTGTTGACTTTGAAGTCACAAAGCGTTGCCATGAGTTTGACTTTACCTTTACGTACTGCTATTTGCAGCGTGTCATTCTTCTCTGCAGAATCTTAAAGTGTACATATAGGCGTATATGTATGAAGGTAGTACGGTGCAATTCTCTACTTGCATTTGTGCTTTAAGTAGACCATTAATAAATATACAACTTTGAGAATGTCATAAAATGTTTATATTATTTGAGGATGTTTTTACAGCAGCATCATATTTTTATTGCAGAGGGTGGAAGGAGAAAAAAGTTAATGCATATTTTAAATTCATGTAATAATGTTCCTAATGCATATGTATGAGACAAGTCTCCATTTATCCGGACCGTGAGGGAAGCTACCCCCTTTGGCTGAGTATGATAGCTTAGTATTATTTTTATATGCAACATCATTATTTTGCACACTTTATAGAATTTTAAGTGCAAGCTCTTGCTTTTTATTATTTCATGCGCGTGTCAACAAGTACGAGAAGGGAAACTCTTGAAACATTTGTTGCAATTGTGTCCTCGCGCATTCCAGCAGCATCTTCAGCCCAATTTTCAATTACTTTCCTTGAGAATATAGGAAGCAAATCGGATGTATTTGCTTATGAACTATATTATTGTTGGTATGTACTTACGTTGTACCATGTGGTACTATCAGCTTGGTCACAGTATTAAAAAGCAGATGAAAAACAATTACATCGATAGACTGTACAAATGCAAATATAAAATGAATGGGAATTTTATTGTTTTCACGAATATCTAGTTTCTGTAGCACACTTGGCCCCTTAAAAAAGTCTAATTTTTGTCTGTGTAATTATTTCTTACAGAAATATCGATTCCGGTAGAAGGCGTTGTTGGGAAAAGAATCGAGATGCCTTGTGAACTGAAGCCAAGTCGTCGAGAAGACTCTGTCTACATGGTTCTTTGGTTTCGAGGAGATGAAAGTATTCCGATCTACAGGTAATAAATTTATTTGTCACTTAATCCTATTATAAGAGCTAATGATTTCTCTGGCTCTTCTGGTTCTGAAGGTGCCAAGCCTAAGATTAGTTGAACAAGGTGATTTATAGCTTCTGGCTGTCTCCAGTAGATATATACATACTGTAAAAATGTTATCTAACTTCCCTTCATTTCCTTCATTGCTTTCCCGAATCAAGATCGAGATGAGGCTTGGGACTTACTCGAGTAAAATCGTATCTTCCGACGATTTTATGTTGAGCAGATATAGTGACTTGTATGTACACTGATACTTATCAGTTCGACTCAATAGTTCGATACTTCATTTATTTAATATATTGTGATATGTTATTAAAAATCTCATCAACAGAACATGTTTGACCGTTAGGTACTATGGTAGCTTTACCTGATACGGACGGACGGTTGCACTGGCAAATTAACAAATAAGCATTTTGTGGGTTGGAAAAAAAGATGGTTTGAATTCTGGTGAGTTTTGAGTTTTTGAGGCTGCCGGCTGGTCTGATAAGAACATGGAAAGAGGTAAGAATGGAATTATATTCTGAAAATGTTTATCCAGGAAGCCACTTGCAATTACAGGGGAAGGTTTGAGAGAATAGCAGGAAGGGAAATAAATATGAGTTTTATTCTCACCACTTTCCCCTGATGAGTTAAATGTGGGTCGCCAGCGGAGCAGTGCTATCTATTTTTTACATCCCACTAAAAAGATTCTTCCTTCTCCGTATTTCCCACAACTCCAAGAACGAACCCACATTTTCCAATTTTTTCCCATCTGCCTAGAGTTGTATAAGGCTCAACGGCAAACCGCATGCATGTACATAGTAAGTACGATGTGGCTTTCCCTCTCCCTGATGCTCCGTTCCATATCCCATATACCTACTCACAATTACATTTATATTATAAGATATGATGCTGAGCCGCTAACGAGTTGCTGGTGTGTTATACATAGTGTATACTCTGTGCACGCAAAAAAGAAAATCCCATGCCATGCCTACAGCAACATGTCTACATTAGATTATTCGACTGTTGCTAGGCACACATAGTCGTGGAAGAAGCAATTGCAACGCAAGACAATCTACCCGCTTATGCATTAAGCGCAATCTACAATCCGTGTTTTCCGCATGTACTCACAAATGGTGTGAAAAACACCGATTTTACATATTCTAAAAACGTTTGCGTACCTTTTAGTTGTTTTCAAAACATATAAATACCATTTTTAATATTTTTGAAAAAGTATTAATATCGTCTTTGTAGATTTTTGAAAAAGTGAGCATCACTTTTAAACTTTTGTGAGAACGTTTAAATGCCTCTTAGTTGTTTTTGACAGGTTGCAAAGTACCATTTTACTATTTTGAAAAAGTGTGATGGAATAATAGTAGCAAACTTACTGTAATCCAGTAAACAAAACTTTCCTTGCTGGGACTTTCGTCAAAATGATATTAAGGGGACGCTGGAATTTGTTCACAATGCTTCTATGCGGTGACTGGACTTTCCTCTATGTGCTCCTTCACCGACGATTTATACATTAGGGTACGCTTGTCAAAATAAGGTACTACCTTCGCGCCACACTTCGAATTGGATGCTAGAACGTCTTGCCTGCATGTACATACATAGAATGTACATATCGACTTTGAGTTCTTAAGTAAGATCCAATTTTTCATGTAGTAAGCGTCTATCTGTTTACGTTGTTGTGTTAGTGGTGCCTTTGTTGTCAGTGGATTGGTTTAAGGTGTATATGTTTTTATATACCAACACACATGCTTATGACCTGTGACCTTAAAGTAGCGTGGACTGATATTTCGTACAACGTAGAAGGAGAAAGAAATACGGATGCCGCTGCTATAATTTTAACTTCTGCTTTCTTATTTGAGAAAGAAAAACAAAACAATACAAATAACAAAAGCGAGCGTTTTCTCAGCTGAGGTCTATTGCTGCTCTTGATCTGATGCAAAAAAGTGTTTGCCCTAATTGCATATTGTACAATACTGACTGCAGTAGCAAGTCTACTACTCCCAATTCAAATAAATCCGTAAAGCAAACACCGACTGGGCTGTATCCAATTAACAATATGTACATATGTATTCGTACAGTGCTATGCTGGTAGGTGAGCTTTAAATGCGATAAGGATATCTGGAGTTGGTTTACTCTGTGCTGCCAAAAATCTATCCGCGCTTTGAATTTTAATATTTTTTGTTTTTTATTTGAGAAAGCGTGCTCGATGACATTGAGCTGCTAGCTTACTCTACTTTCTTGGGTTTGTTTTGAATTTTCCTGTAATATAATCTACTTCTATATGGAAAATAAATACGAGATACAACGGGACTGTTTTGCAGTGCAAAAATAAGCCAAGCCATTTTATTAAATCAAGGCTCATACTTCAGAAAATTATAAGTCCGCTATACACCTACTGGAAGGGTTTAACTGTATAAGTGCATTTAATTTGCTACGTAATATTCGGCCTGTTACTTCCGGTTTGTGCATATTGAAGGAAAGTTACACGGATATATGTGGGGATAAATATTTCTGAATTGCACAAGGTAAGTCATGAAGTATCTCTTAAGTATGAAAAAGGTGAAAAACGTAAAAAGATTTTATTGAACTCGAATTCATACAAGTACCGACACGAGAGCGAAGAGAAAGTAAAAGTATAGGAGAAGGTAGTCAGCCCAGCTTACTTTCATAGTTTAAGTGACACATTTCATCTGGAAAGGAGAGTCTGTTGGGTCAATGGCCATATTTTTTGATTTTGAGCGCTATGCGATGCTTTCTCTTTCTCCGTTGCCTTCTTACTTCCTTCCCGTCCGTCAATAACTCATAACTCCTTTAGCGTGCACAACTCCTTTCCCTTCTTCCCTACTGCTCCCACCTTCAGCTCGCCGCTTTACATGTCACAAATAAAAGGCCAGGGAACGGTAGGAGTTTCAGTTGAGAGTCTGACGCTCGATTTCTGTTCGACGTCAGTGTTCCCCAGCGAAGACGTTTAGACGTGGTGCCAGTAGGTAAGGAGCGGATGATGGGGGTAGTATGGGAAATGGGAGCGATGTTTGATGAAAACCGATGGATTCTCTCAATTTTCCCTGCAATTTTTCTGGGCTTGAAAAAGAATTGATGGTCATCGTCCGTTCTACCTCGCACAGATTCCTGGTTGCGTCTCTACCATACCGAATCGGATTCATAGCATTCTCACTATTCTGTCATTCTCCTCCCGTCGATTCGCATTACGGACGACGCTGTGCATACGTTTACTCGTTTATAGACACACATAGAGCATATGCTGTACGTAGGGTTTCAGTGTTGTAAAAAACGTCGTAGACTGGTTCATAGTTCGGACCGTTGTTCTATGGACTCCCTACATATTGTGTGTATAGATGTCCGTTGAAGCACATGTAATACCATGCGGCTTATCTTTTCAGAGGATCAGCTAGGCGAGCATAAAATCCTACCCGGAAAATCTTCATACATTTCCACAAAAAGTAATATATTCCTTGCACATTCTTGCATATGAGGCTGACACTTTTATACAGCCATCGCCTTTGTGCCCACCCGTATAGTAGTTAAATGTATCAACGGAGAAAGTTAGTACTCCCGTACATGTTGGCTCTCCGCACTCAACCTTTGCCTCATTCATGCTTAACTTAGATATGTACACATTTGCCCTGCTACAGCGTAGCAGTTCGGTTGGAAAGCTCTCTAAGTGCCGGGTATAGTATTATATAAGATCAGTGGGTCTTTCACCGACGGATATGTAAACCAATTCTGTCCCTGTATCTGTATCTCGTTATCATCTCTGTCTGTTTTACATTCTAGTGTACCATATAGTATGAACCCTGTAGTTAATGTATATCTCCCAACGAGTTTAGAACTTTAGGATGAAAAAATAATGTAGAACAAGGTGCTTTGTCTCCCAACTCTTTATCTTGTACGAAATGCATGAATGATTACTGAATACTGATTCTGGGAGATTCATAAATTATAGTGGCAATATTTGATATGCTATTTTGCCTTTGTCCTGTCTGAATATTCTGCGACGACTATGTAGGCTTCAGCGTCAAGTACAAAGACAGATAGAGAGAAACGACGGTTGAATACATCCAACTGCAGCAGACAAAATTAGTAACTGGAAATCACGCATAAACCGTGCGGTGCAAATGGGTACCTACGTAGACGTGTTACAGAGGTCCACTGGTTGGCACAATTGGGCATAAGCGCCCTACTTTTCATGTGGAGAAAATTGTGGCCATTTTATTAAAATTTGACAGTTAGGCATACTGTGTCGCATAGGTATCGTGTGAATACACAAACTTTTTGTGTGTCTTGCCTTTTGCGCATGTTTATGGTTTACAACAAAATCAAAAATGTTTTCATGATTTAAAAGGACGTGGAACAAGTTGGTATGTACAACAAGATCGGAACACAAAGAATGTGTGGACTAGTCCAACTTTTTGATGGCTGTCTCCTTAGAATTGTGGGAGTTGGTACATTGGTTATGATCTCCCTTTTCCAACTTTTCCCATTGTCAAGTGAGACCGGTATGCAAAAGACAGGAGAAAGCACCGGAAAAAGCAGAGAGGAAAACTTAGGTTAGAGCTTTTGAAACCCAGACTGTGGTTACTACCTACTTCTACTTGAGAAGGAAACCGAATGTAACTTCTTGCACTGAAAACGATATGATACCAGTACCTGAATTAGTGATGAAAATGGGTTTCAAGTTGATACGATGAATCCTTAACACTACATGAAGTTCCGCGCTAATTTAATTTATAGCTAGCCGTGGTCATGTAATTACCATGTTCAGACCTTTTCCTCTTCTCATAAATTTCATCCTCTCTTTCCCTCGCTCACTCTCTCCCTCTTATCCCAGAAAATATGTACACCTTTTACAGCAAACCTTTGGCTGTATCAGTACAAACAGCAAGCAAGCCACAAATTTTATGCCGTGGAATTTTTACTGCTTCTCTCTCCCTTGCTTTCCCCTTCTTTCACCTAAGTACATCTGTACAGATAAACATCCAGATGTACACGTATATGGTTGAGCTTGTTGCTAGATATCGACAATGTCTGGGAGTCAAGTTGAAGTAGGGCTGTAGGAGCTTATCCCAAACTTCAGTAACTCCGGATTAAATATAGCTCTTTATTAAGTATGTACATAAAAGTTGGGCATTAGTTTGGCTGTTGCGCCATCATTATCAGCTGTAAATACTGGCGCGAGTCACTATGAAAAGCTGTAAAAGTGAAAAGAAGCTCATTCTCCAATTGAAAGTCAAGCCATATTTCTTTACGTAAATATGAATTCAAATGAAATCTATAAATACAAATTGGCTCTCAATTGTATAACATTGTAATATACCTTGTTATGAGTTCATTCTACGATGGCAGTTCAACTGATTTCAGGAAGCTCGCTCTCTACCCTGTTATTATTTTATGTAGTGCTGTAGCACCTACTAAAATTGCACTTAGCAAATTAGCTATCAATATTTTTCATTCGCCAGTAGTTACTCATTCTAGTATTACTCATTTCAGTATTACTAATTCAAACACCCATGTCTTGCTAATATGGGATGTATCTGGACTAAAGTATTAAATTATCTGTCTGTATGGAATACAGTTTAAACCAAAATGTTTTTAATAATGCACCGATCCTTTTTGTACAAGTATGAGATAATAGCGTGAGAAAAACGGCAATTTATGCATTCACACTTTAATTTCTATAACATTATCAAAGTTCACAAAGAACTTTGTTACGAAACTTTACAGTATTTCTGAACATATCTCGAGGGTTGAGTATTGCGCTATAGTGTACCATCACCTTTTGTAACATTTTATTAATAAATTTTCGAATTATACTCTATGCTTGTTGTGTAAGATTGAAAAGGTATATGTACGTATAAAACACTTATAAGGTATGTACATACATACATAGTAGCACGGAGAAAGTAGATAGCTTTCAATGTTTTCTCCTATGGTCTTTACTCGTACCGGATAAGATACAAGTGGCGCTTTTGTAATCTTTTCCTGGCGATCGACCCTATTGGTTGCAATTCTTTATGCTATGCTACCACAGGGCTAAATTTGTTTTACCTCTGAGCTTCATATTGGACTTTTCCGCATTTGAGATCAGTGGAAGTTATATGCTCCTCTGCTGGAGTTAGGCAGAAGAACAAAAAACAAGACAAGGAAAGACTTCCTCAGTGCAAACAGTAGGCTCTGTTCTATTGAACTAAGATGTCAGCAGGCGGAAAAATGCTCTTAGAGCAGTGAAGTTCTGTAGTGCTGGGGAACTAAGAAAGGTTGAAATTAATTTTTCATTGTTGAATTTTTCTCGTTTCAGTATTGCTGGTGCACAGTATATATGTATATATATATATATATATGCCATATAGACATTGAACATTGAGCTTCGCTTTGGCTAAAATAGAAATACAGGAGCGAAGGTGCAATCAGTATAAAGTCTGAGCTTTAAAAGCACAAGGGAAAGCTCAAAAAATGGTTTGGATCCTATGCAATAATAAGGCTGGCCTTTCTCCAGTGAAAGCGCATGAAGAACGTTAGCATAGTCAAAGACGCTCTGTCCGTATCCGTAGCTTATGTATGCTTTGGGACTCGAAAAAAAGAAGATATCCACACATGCGTTTGCTTTGTCCGTTCCTTGCTTTTTGTATCCATCCTTTTTTATTATGTACAAACACTATACATACTGTATAACCGGCCTCTGCCCAAGAAAAAGCAGAGAAAGAGAGACAGAGAGAGAGAGAGAAAGCAAAAAAAAAGAAAAACTTTCAGCTTTCGATTTACTATGTGTACCTATGAAATTTCTATTTTTGAAAAGAGTACCAGAAAATAGAATGGCCTCCAAGAAAGATTGAACCTCAACTGCAGATTCGGAAGGATGAATACGGACACAGATACAGGGAGAGGCGCAGAGTATGTGTGTACGGTGGTTCCATATAATATATGAGGCCTATAGGAATGCTTTTACCATTAAGCATACAATGAATGCATGGATACACAGAGAAATCTATGGAATTGTTTTGTTCTTTTCTCTCAGAGAATGCCACTCCTTTTAGAGATTCAGAGCAGTGATTTTATGTTAGATTTCCAAGCTTTACGCTGTATTTACTGGAACGTGTTACATAACTCGTTTAAAATGATACAGGAGAGAAAGAGAGAGAGAGAGAGTGAGACTGCTGATCCTAGACTGTTGGTATTAGTCCGGAATCCAGACGCTTTTTAGACACCAGCTGCTGCCAAATACTTCCATGTATTTGTTAGTATTGCGCATTGAATTTTAATACTCAACAACAATAATGCATTGAATGGGAAAGCAAGTTGTTCTATTGGTGATTTTGATTTTGGACACATGGTTCATGAAATCAATATTATTCGTGCATCAAATAGTGGAACTGAATTATTTTCCACTTGTAGTAGGCGTCTCGACTCTCGACAGACATATGTACGCACTTACGAATTCAAGGGCCTATATATAATATGTATCTGTAATCTGTGATTTCACTTTACATTGCAGTTTCGACGTACGAGGGAAGCCATTTAGTGGGGCAAAGCGCTGGTCAGCTGATATTCCGTTCGGGAAACGAGCCCACTTCCAGACTTCTACCGAATTGGCAAAGTTAATTGTAGAAGACTCTAAAGTTTCAGACCAGGGAGTTTATCGATGTCGGGTTGATTTCCGCAACTCACCGAGTCGAGAGACTCGTCTCAATCTCACCATTACAGGTAACAGAAACAACTCCTAATCTCCACTAGTGTATTTTAAATTATTCGTTTTGAATGAAAGCTAGTTTAATTTCAAAACCACTATCTAATCTTGTTGTTACGAGTTGAGTTAGTTAAGTAAATGTATAATAATATAGCCATTACGCATTTGTTGCAGCAGCAATTACTATATGTATATGTGCATAACGCTATGCAGTGGTGAAAATAAAGTTGCAGAAACAACTGGGGTGGAATTTGTGAGAATATCTGAATCTGTATACCGTCTGCCACCAAGTACAGTTTATTACACAGTTGCATCCATTAAGTGAAAGTATTAAAAAAAGGGAAAGTGTTATATAAACCCAAGCCTAAGTTGTATACATATGAATGCTATTAGTGGAAATGACAAATATATGTACGTATCCCATAGAATAACTGGTACTTACACTTTAATGTTAGTTTTTACTGGCACACACCATCTTGAAATACATTATGAGAACAATCATGGATTTAAGAAGGGAAGTCGTAATTTAGTGGTTTTAGGCAGCTAACGGATTTGACAAGACGTGTAAATAGTCAAACTTGTGTTTATCATTGCCAAGACTGTATTTGTTCTAAGAAAAGTACGTAAGTGGTGCCCAATCATTTAGATATGAGGTCTCTTCTTGTGATGGATTTGCATTAGTAGTCGGAACGGGACGGGTTTGACCGTGCTTTTGGTTTCGGGCTGATCCGAACGTTCCGTTCCCGACTGACAGGACCAGAAGAAGGTTACGGATCAGATTGAAATGGCTCGAAGTGGCTCAAAAACTTAATTTCAATATAAAAAGCCAAAACGTTCCAAACATTTCAAGAAATTAAAGTAAAACTTAACTAAAATTTCCCTTCCTCATCGAAGTAAAATGGTGTACTCGATCTACCTGTCACAATTGTTTTACCGTCAGACTCAGAATTTGGCGCATGCGCGCCGATTCGCGCTGAAGGAGCTTTTAGTTCCCTAGGGATCTAATTTTAAAACCTTGGATCTAAAAATAGATCCTTTCAAACAAAGTCTAGGCATCTAAATTTAGTGTATTGGTGGAGACTGGTTAGTAAAGCAAAGGTAAAAAAATCTAAAGTACCCCGTTCAAAATTTTATCCAAAGTTTCAAGATTGTGATAGTAACTATAAAAATGGTGAGCGCGGGTTGCCCAAAAGCTTTGGTCCGTTCCGACCCGGGCTACAAGTTTCTGTCCAGGCTCAATCTATCAGCCCAGACCACGCAAAAGGTTTTTGAGCCAGCCCGGAATAACCCGCTAGTTGCCATATGTATAGCATATGCTGGTCATGAAAGGGATGCGTACTAAAATTGCGGTCTTCGAAATACGGCTCCCCTTCAAACTGTCTATCAATAAATTAAATTATAAAATTTTTGTCTCTTTGGGAGCCAAAGAAACTTTTACAAAGATCTTCCGACAAGTGTTTTATTTTATTTTACTGGCATTTATTTTTTGTCCTTGAAAAGTGTCTATTTACACAAAGTTTTACTTGTGTAATAAAACAATACACAATTTTACTTCTATGTTCTGCATATAGTGGTTATTTGTCTGTAGTCATTATCGGTTTACAATAATAGTTATCATTTTATTGTGATTGAACGCCAATAATCGTAATTTGTCTAATTTAGCGATCTGCGTAGAGTGACAAAAATGAGTTCATTGCTTGAAGACCACATTAGAGAGACTGTTGTTTTTACTATAGATAGATAACCTCTATGTGCAAGGACGTAGTTTTCTACGTCAAGCATTACACTTAGTGTTAGGGGTTGTGTATTTGTCCGTTACAGAAAATCCTCACTAATGGGAAAGTGGTTTTGGAGATATTCTATCACATTGTACGATGTAATCATTTACTCACGACAATTGGTGTTAATACAACTATAAGATTTTCAAATGGTTTAAATTAAAACTAATGCATATGTTAGGCTTATAAAATACAGAATTTGTGAGAAAATATTAACGTGAATTAAAATTAATCTGATTACAGTGCCTCCCCAAGAACCAATCATTATTGAACCCCCTGGTTTACACCATGTCACAGAGCTGGGCCCATATCCCGAAGGCTACCAATTACAGCTCCGGTGTATTGTGCGTGGAGGTGAGTTGAACATTTTTATTATGTCAGTATGTGCTGCTTTAATTTTGAGGGCACACTTGAATTTATAAATAACACTTTTAAAATTCCCAATCAATAAAGTTGCTACTTGTAAATATATTGTTTGTATCTTGTTAGGTGAAAATGGTGGGATTTGTAAATTAGAAAGCATAATGCTAGTGCAATATTTATTTAGGGAATGTTGACTTTGAATGCAAACTAATAACTATTCACATTTCCAGGCACTCCCAGTCCAATCGTTATTTGGTACCTGAATGATATTCAGCAGCCCTCAAATATTATCGCTCAAAATGAGCGTGAAGTGATAACTGAAGTTAAAGTGCCAACTCTTGAACGGAGTCATCATCGAGCTGTTCTCGCGTGTAAAGCTCGAAATACTCTCCTAATTCTACCTATATCAAAGACTGTCACTATTGATATGAACTGTAAGTTCTTTGTTATACAGATATTTTGTTTGCATCTTGCATCAAACTATTTTAAATCATACTCTTCATCGCTTGCACGAAAGGATTCAGCTAGCTAAATTAAATTTACAAATATTCGTTACAGATACAGGTAGGGTGAGATGCAGGTGATACCATTTAACATTATATTACTAAAACTGTTATAGTCACCGTTTCTTTGAAACACTAAATTATCTTTCCTTTATAGATTTCATAGTTTTTGTAAGATTTTGGATTTTAATTGCTTGCATCAATAAAATCAACGTTGAGACATCCAATTATATTACCTATATATATATATTTATATTCAATTTTCTTGGCAATTAGAAGATCAACAGGGAAATTATGTACACAAAGATTTAGTTACTCGCACGTATGTATGTTTACGATACTGTATTTCAAGAGCACTTCGGTGATTTTGAGTGTGCGTAAGCAAACATCCAATATCCAATTTAGTTTTGTAAGACTGAAAAGGGCTTGCTACTGCACTAATACTCTGAAGATATATATGTTAACGGAAGTATACCTACACAGTTGAAGTAGGTACCTACGTACATTGAATTATCTTCCAGAATCAAAATAATCGATTTAAAAAACATACTTTCCTAAAGCAAGCTAGTAACAGGTTCTTTTCAAATATAAATGTTCCTCTAAATTGCACTAATTTTGAATTAATACTAAACTTAAAATTACATACGGCGTTTTGCTTAAGTAGACATAGAAAACAATCTTCAAAATTAAGCTAATCTACTTAGACAAATTTTATATACAAGCAATATAAAGAACGCAACTAACTACTCGGGTTTCTAGAAAACACATAAAGAGTGTATATCTGTGCAGATTTCTTTAGTACGGTGGTCACGATATCTTCTATCAGCAGTGACTCGGAAATTTCCTGATCCTTCATAAAATCAAGAAAAACTTTGGTAAAGGATCCTCTTGCTAGAATGTACATAAAAATAACCTTGATCTCATCCAGACCAACTTTTTCCTTTATAAATACGGTATACAAGGATTATAAATTAAATGTTTCCTTAATTGAACACTTTAATGGGCATGTGCCTTACCCCATTCGAACAGTTGGGTCCTCAATCAAGCCTTTTTGATATGGAGACCATTCGCGATTGTGTCCACGTGTCATAATAAAACCACACGTACTACAGCCTGATTCTGATCTTTCACAGACCCAGTATCTAAATCACAGACTCATTTTTGCATTAATCTCACTATTTAACTTTTTGAGGAACTTTTCATAGAACCTTACTCATAGCATCAGTAGTCAAATGTCCGATAAAATGATGGCGGTTAATTTTGCAAAAGCTCTCCCATGTGATATTGCTCAAAGATATATCCTAAGGTTTCGTTCTCTCCACAGCTATGCCGGCACGAGGGCCTCCTAGGTTAGATTTAGGTATTCGTTTAACTGGTAATACATTTCCCACCATTTTAATAAAAGTTATCAATTTTGAAGGAGAAAGTCTATTTTGTGCAACCATTTATTCTCAGGAGAACGTACTTGGAACTAAATGAAGGCATTTTATAGGTAACTTGCACCCGTTGTAGTATTGCTGTCGTCTAAGATGGTCACGAATATATTTACTCTTTTTTCTCCAAATATTTTGTACTTTAGAACGCTTATAATATGCTATATTAGTACAATTAGAATTACCTTGGACTTCCTTAAAATTCTTAACAACACGACGTTTGATTTGAATTGAAAATGGTCTCCTTAGAATTGAAACTGTGTATTTTCTGCTTCCTTTTCGAGCCTTAACCTTCGGACTTCAGTACATCAAACTAGTAGTAGTTATGGGAAAAAGTAAAAATTCCCTTATTGAACTTCTACTTATTTTATTAGTTGACTTCAGGAAGATCATAGACGATTTAAAGAGGAGTGCAATTTGAACAACGAGAGATAAACGTTGGCCTAATATAGTTTTTCAAAATTTTGATTTTTGAGTTAATCGACTATTGCTAAGACCATAATTTAGAAATAAGTTAATCATGAATGTAGAATGTGGTAGGTAGGTAGATAGAATTATTTTTTATTTATTTATTGACTTTTACAACGTGTTCTAGATTCAGCTGTATGTGTATTCTTCAGAACATACTCAAGAATTCGTGAGTAATGAGAAATGCAGGGCTCAAGTTGTTTATTTGATTGTTTCAAAAATCCTGACCTGTCAACCCAGTAAAATCTTTGGTAATGCTATTTATAATAATTGTACATCGTGGATTGTAATCCGTTGAAGTGACTTTCTTGGATAAGAAGCTTTGAAACTTTCACTTGAGGAAAATAAGAAATGGCTTGTACATAGATACTTTACAACCAAGCTCTATGTATGTACATACATATGTAACAAACACACACTATCCATATTAGTACATAATGTTCATATTCAGGTACTATTTCTTAATGCAAGGACGCATATATGTACATAGGCTTAAGCCTGTTCATGGAATGATAAAATTTTAGTGCTTGTAAATACACAAGATAATCCTTAATTCATTGCTTTCCACTCAGTAGGACACTTCTTAAGTACATATTATGTTCACAGGAAGTACCATCCTAGAATTTATTTAGCCCTGACATCCCAACATTGGCCATGCAGAAAAACGGGAATGCACTTATTGCTCACGTATGCTTTTGAATAATGCATCACCTTCACTACATTCGGAGACATCAAACAAATCAGTCAATTAGTCTATTTTATGCTCATGCAACGCAGCATAGGACTACTCAACTCACTCAGATATACACATTAATTAAAGCATAAGTATTTCTAAAAACCACCGTAGGCTAACATTCTGGGGATCTCTAACAATGAAGAGGTCTTGTTAGACAACACCGTACAGGTACATATGTGTATGTGTGGAGCGACTTATATTAAGCGTCATTAAACGGCGGGGCATCCACCGTACAATTTCTATAATGAACAACTTTTACTACATATATTTTTGCCAATCATTACAGCCATTGTACTTGAGGGCTCCCAGCACTTTAAGGTGAAGTGAGAAAAACCAGTAGGGAGTTACGTATGTAGGTACCTATGAAGTTATGTAGCGAAATCAAAACAGAGACTCACAAATAGTTTCACAGTATAGCTGTCTCTAGGTAGCATGTGACGGAAACTAGGTAGCTACACTATAATCAGATATTATTTCATTCGAGGGGTACCCATAGCTATACATACAGATTCCGTGGGACGTTGGAGAGTGGAAATGAGAACTCTGTGGGTTTTTGTGATGATTGAGTAGGTGAATGGACCTTAGAATAACTTTGAGCAGAGCTTTGTATGAGCCTGTCTATCTTTTTCCCTCTTGCTTCTATTTGTGTTTGTACAGTGAATATTGTACGCTCGACGAGAATGCACCCTCCGTGTACGTCGTACTATGGGAGGGCGTATGTACGTAGGATACAGCCGTGAACACACAGAGTATGGCTGGCTGGCTGACTGGCGTTGGTAGACTGGGTTGGCTCCGTAAATTGCAATTCTCCTGCCAGGAAAGTCAAGTGTGGAGAACAACAACTCACCAGGCGGCCATGACTTATAATCCTTGAATGTGAACTGCCACTAACTCGTATATCGCAGCATGATAAGTTTTCCCCTGAAATTATAGTTCGTACACAACTCAAGGCAATTTCTCTCCAACGTCGAGTCTACTCGATTCCCGCACTTCATAAACCACTACTATTTCCCCATGTATAGAACTTCTTCACACTATCACACTTTTAGCCTTTCTATTTTAGATTTCCCTTCCTCATCTTCTTCCCTCTCACCCACAAGAATATTATTATTATTATTATTTGGTTAAAATGTGTGTTCGTACATACATTTATTCTTCCTCGTTGACCTTACGCCACTTTATACATATGTGAGGAGTCCTGAGGATTTGGCAAGGCGAAGGCAAAAGTTAATTTGTATACTCTGGCGTATTTATATACCTACGTATAAACACCAGTAGTGGCCGGGCTAGGATATCTGTACAAGAACTACTCTGTTAGTGCAATCCAGATTGGTATGTTGTGCTTGTAGATATTTTCCATTGGCGTGTTCTATACTATTTCCCTATTTCTGAATCCGACCCGACGCAGTGGCCCAGCCTTTAGCGCCAGTGCGTAGAGATATTTACTTTTTTTCATACAAATTAGAATGTAGAGCTATATGATGACGTTTGTGTTTTATAAATACAAGGAGCAGAAGTATTTTATTTCAAATTTATTGCTATGCATGCTTTCACTACTTTCACATCCGTGTCATTAGGAGCGAAAATGTGACAGTAACCGGTTCGTACAATGCGTAGCATTGTTTAAACAATTAAAAATTAAATAAGATTGCTTATTCAAGATAGTAAATTACAACAACGTCAAGCTGATACAATTCATTCCGTCTCTAATTAATTTTTACCAAGTGAGTACATGTAAACAAATCTACCGCTATATGTAAGCAAATATTTGTTTATCTCGTAGATCTGCTTCTTGTGTTACCTAATAAATCAAAAAGATACGAGCCGTTTGTATTAGGCACATGCATGGCTGGGAGAAAATCGTTAGATTTCGATGAGTTGGATGAATGAAATCTAATCCAATTTCAGTTGTTTTCGGTATTGTACGTACAAGCATAGCTATACGTGTATACTGCCAAAGCGATTGTATTAAAGGGCAACAAATAATATGATGGTTACAGATACAATAGAGCTCCTTTCCTGGGGTTGTTTAAAAATTCTTTCTTCTCTATTTTGGTTAGTAATTTAAAGGAGGGGCACTAGAGCTCCAAAATAGCCCCATGATGACTATATGGAGAAAGTAAATGTTGTTGTTTGTTAAAGGGAGCGGAACTAAAAGGGCAGTATGTAAGCGAAAATACCATTCGGATAGAATGAAAAAATGTCTAAATACGTTTTTGGAGCTTCGAATTTGCGGCACTCGTTGATCACATTATTATTGTTAAGTACATTTGATCCGAAGGCTTGAAAGAAGACTTCCATTGACATAGACATCTAAAAAGAAATACCACCATTCGAATACAACAACTAGAATAGAATACCAAGTCACGTAAAGAAATGCCCCTTATGCTTACATCCAAAGCAGTTGGCTGTATGCATGTACATTTGTATGTAGGTAGATTTAGCTGGGCACTTGTGCTAAAGAAGAGAGAGTTCTGAAGGGAGTTATGCTTTTCCCTTTGTCTAAAGAATTTCAAGTTTGTAAATATCCTATAGAAAGACCGGGTCCTAATACTGTAAGCATCGGTAGGTGAGCCCTGGATAAAAAAAATATCGGGTAAAAATGACAATTTCCCAAAATTTGCTGATTTGAACTTAATGGCCTCGAAACCCCAACCATCGTAAAAAACTACAAAACGTCTAGTTTTAATGAAATAATGAATGCCATGTAATTTGGACGGAAATCAGCCAGTCGTTTTTACCCCTTGTATTCTTTTTACCCATGGCTCCCTTATGCATATACCTACGTACTAGTTCCCTATGTAGGTAGGTATATCGAGTTGTTATTCTTTTCGTGCATTCCAGCTAGGAAAAAATAAGAGTGTAAGGACAAAGTGGAGAGAGAAAGCTGTGAAACAGAAAAGAAAAAGCAAGTTCACGAGAGAAGAATTGATTATTTTTGCCAAGCGAGTAAAGAAGCATGTTGAGGAAATAACGATTAGAGGATTCATTTAGCAACGAGTTTGATGAAAGGAAATGAATGTTCACTTAAGTTCACAGTGTATAGACAATAGGTAAAGAGAGGACATGCACACTAGCGTATTGGTACAAGGAGTGTTGAAAAAATTGTGAACTTGGTTTTTTTTCCTTCTCCTTTCCGTCTTTTTCCCCTTCTTTCGTCTACAATGGATTTCCGTCTTAATGACTATTAGGTGCTCTCTACACAAGGAGCTTAAACTTGTAAACGATTTCCCTTCAACATGCTCCTATTGTAGGGGCACTAACTACGCTCTGCTGTATTATTATGTTATGTAACCTATATGTGATATCGCTTCTTGTAACCATGTATTTAGCAATTCTGTTTCTATCTTTTGTTTCAGTGCGTCCACTGACGGTTGCAATACAGCACCGAAACAGCCAACTCTCAACTGATACACAGTATGAAATTACGTGCGAGTCGTGGGGAGCCTATCCTCCTGCAACTATCACCTGGTTCCTGGACAATGTCAAACTTAATTCAACAACTGAGGTGAGCGCCCATACCAATCTTACACCTTTCTTCATCCCAACTTTTCCCACAAAGCTACTTGCAAGGTTTTGTTCGCGAAAGGCTTTGCTTTATGTTGACTACTGAAGGCACCGTAGTAAAAGTAGACTATCGAAAATCGACCGCAACTGACCTTATTTCTGGGTTGTTATCGCTATTTCAAATAATTCGCAATTTACAATGGTTTCAGGCTCACCCTTGCCATACAGGTTACGTATACTAACGCTTTAGCCGCTGTTGCACAATTGTGACGGTCGATAAAGTATACACTTCCTATAAAGTGGTTTAATGTGGTATAATGTTTCCAATTAGTACTTACAACGTTAAACGGCACTTTTAAAGCAATGTGAAACTAAATAGTGATGGTTCATGTAAATGAAACATGAGAGAACATGCTCGATTGTCTCGTTTAAAAGTTTTCGCAAAAGTTGATTAGTGATTCTTGTGAAAATATTTAGAAAGAATTCCGGCCGCGTCAATCTTACAACACCAGACCATCGAATACAAACTTTTCTATAAAACTGATCTTTAGTTAACTCAAACTGGAAGCTATCAGTACACTTAAAATGATTTAGGTGCCTTTATTTAATTAGCAATATATTTTAAAAATTTTGAAAAAAAAGTAAACTAGTTATAAAAAGTAATAACTCTGCTGTATCTATTTTGAAAGGCTGTCTCCAGATGGATTGGGGAAAAAAATTAAGAATTGGATGAGTGGATGCTTTGCCTGTCCTCATGTGTTGTTGATCTGCGTACGAAGGGTTTACGCACATGTTCGTGCGGAGTTCATTGAGGCGTATTAGGTATGATGCTCTTGCTCACAATACAATTACAAGAGCGACTGGAACAAGAATCATACACTTGAGGCAGGGGAGCGTGTAAGCGTAAAGAAGCAACACCACGTAAGAATGAGAATCTTTATGTTATGTAGATTACCGGCGTGAAAAGATAAGAAAGACTGGTTTGGGTGTTGGTAAAAAAAGGAAGGGAAAAATACATAAGAAAGGAAGTCTTAGAGTAGAACGGTGCTTGCATTCCCGAGTAGCTTCAAGAGAGCTTAGCCCATCTCGGATCCTGATTACAAAGTCAGAAGAGGTGTTCTGCTTTATTTCTTCAGGCGCGGGATCAGGTCTTTTGCCATACGTTTACAGCATGTGAGAGACTACTCTCTCTATAATAACGTTTCCATACTTATCGTCATCTCTCTCCAACCTCCTTTGAGGTCTCTCTGAGTCAGACTAGGTAGATGCATTATAAGAATGCATTAGTAGCTCACATACTCTACTTACGTACATACAAGGGAACTAACGATAAGTCAAGTCTCAACTATCCGTACATATCCCGAAAGTGGAGGCTGGAATATGGAGTATGAAACCGTCTTAATATATTGGTTACTTACTTACATAGGCATTTGTTATTATACTGATATGGTTGAGCATGCTTTATTGGGACGAAAGTTATACTTTCGCTTTCACACAATAGTTATTCCATGAAGCATGCAAGAACTAAGTCTACAGAGTAAAAATGGAATAGAGATTCATGGGCATAGGTAAACTACTGACTATCTTAACTACACGTCCTGTCTCTTTTGATATCAATACGCAGCCAGTGTGTATACTTCACAGTACGAAGTACCAAGGGGCATCTTGTGTCGGATTATCTTTCCATTTACTGTCAGAAGCTATGAAAACCCTATCATCTATTTGAGCAAATGCATAAACATATATAGACAGGCCTACGTGCACATACATACGTATGCCACCGCACTAAACAGCAAAGTCACCCAAAGAAGCAGTGGGCTAAGTAGCCAAGTAAGAAATTTTATTTCCCTATCTCGTATGTATTCAGCTCAAGATTTTTAGTCAGATTAATTTAGCATAGAGTCGATGTGTGGTGGGGTGGCATGCGGTCCGTCTGAGGTACGAAAGAATGTGGGATCCTCCATTGCATCTTGTTCCGATGCAGTCCTAATCCTTTCAACATCCCCAGGAACATGGAACGGAAGTAATCTTTGTAAGAGCCAAAACTTATTTCATGTTGGCTTTTTCGAGACTTTGTCCGAATGAGAAACAAGGTTGGCTGTCAGTTTCGTCTTTCCTACCACCACTACTACTTTCCTTTCTCAAACTGATTCTTCTCACAAAGACTATACTTAAATCCAACTCATTAAATCTGTGGGCTACATATCTTCTCACTCCCAACGAATTACAGACTACTCATATATATATATATATTTACTTCTACCATGTAGTTGATAGTGGTTAAGGAAGGTTGCTAATGAAAGGATATAGAACGGGAAGAAAGTAAGTAGTCATTTTGTAGTACAAAGAAAGTCTTGGGTTCGTAAAAAAAATGGCTAAATTCACCAGGGTAGCGTAACAGCAAAGAATGACAGCTTGTACTGCTCCAATTTATTGGACGAACACACAATTTCTAATTGTGGTTACGTTTGCACTTCAACCAGTATAATGAAAAATTGAATCAGTTAGTTCATAATCACATGAGTTATGCAAGAGATGCAGAGACCTGTTTTTTAAAAAGCCAACAGATAGTTCCATATGAGCCCATGAAATAATTTGCGTTGGTTTGACCAAGATAACTACAAAACTAGGCTTACTGGGCTTTGTTTGTCTCTAGATGAGACGAATGGAAGTAATTATATATGCGCACATTGTCATAATAACATAATAGGATGATAGAAGACGAGTTCTGATATAATTACAACTATAACACATGCATAATTTTGTTACTGTGAATAACTAAATTGAAATGGATCTCAAATCCTATGCTTTTAAAGCTACAGCTTGCCAAAAGCTTCGTTTCCATGATACACATTGTATGAGGATATACTGTGCAGATGGTGATGAGATATACTCTATGTAATTACACATATTGGTTGAGGAAAGTAAAATTAAGCGTTTCCCTCTCATTGCCTTCGTAGCTCCATGTAATGTTATTTACATGGAAACTTTTACAAGGAATAAGAAAGAAGGGCGGAAAGCAAGAGATTTGATATTTGTCAAAAGAAAGGAGAACGTCGGACATGATCACGTGATTACAAAGCAGATCATTAGGCACGGAACATACGTACAAAGACAGCTCGAAAGAAGGCAATCAAATTGCTTCAAGTTATGTTTCTTAGAGTTTGGAGGAAACAAAAAAGCTATCTTCTTAAGAAGCTGCAATTAATTGCCTCGATGTTTTTTCCAACCAACTTCCAACTAGTACATATACAGATGGCAACAAACAAGATTATTTGTGATCTGAGCTTTGGATCCAACGCGTCACGCAATGCCAGAGAGCTACTATAAATGAAGCCAGCAATGTATTTCTATCTCTTCTTTCAGAACAGCTTTTCCTTTATGTTTTCTCTAATAATTTTTCTCTAAAATAGTGTGAGCGAAACCCCTCGACAGTATTTTGAATTGGCATTGACGTCCGCACTGATATTTGCACAGTTATGGTTTACATGTGGACTACATAATACATTTTTTTAAAATACATAATGCATATCGGCTTTTAGGGAATTAAATCGAAGTTACTTCTCGATATTTTTCTTTAAGGCTAAATGAGATATACATGTCGTAGGCTCCAAAGTATTTTAGGCCGTGACGCAGTGGACTCGGCAGCAAGCGTGGCTACTCCTTGCACAAGTCACAAGATCGCCCTTTTTCAGACTATTAGGT
Organism: Dicyrtoma fusca; assembly: GCA_034695205.1. Taxonomy (NCBI): domain Eukaryota; kingdom Metazoa; phylum Arthropoda; class Collembola; order Symphypleona; family Dicyrtomidae; genus Dicyrtoma; species Dicyrtoma fusca. Next base: position 8,092 of record JAQFZC010000320.1, on the reverse strand, counting down.
CACACTCATACACACAAATTGAAAAACTATTATTTAGAAATGTAATGAGATTCCATTGGTTTTCCATTACACTACGAAAAAATATTTCAGTGGTTGCGTGTGCAAGTGAGGGTGTGTGGCTATGTGGCCTAGACCAGGAGCAACATCGCTTGTAACCTAGTCCATTGTAGAAGGACCTAGAACGCCTGTACCCGATGACAAACATACCTGGGAAGAAATACAAAATACGTACACATAAAAAGATTGTGCGCGGATATGCGCAGATCCTTTCCTACTGTATTGCACTTGTTAGCTGTTCATTGCTAGAGCAGAGAGAGAATTCATCTTGACGATGGAAAACATAATAGGCAAAGTAAACACTAAGGGAGCGCCAGATACAGACAGAAAGTAGTTCGTTGATACTGAATGAGAGTTTTTTTTATCCTTCGACAAGGAGATTCGTTTTGAAGCTGCACGTTGTTTTTTCTGCAGCGGAAAGACAAAAATCAAAATCGTATGCAAAGACTGAAAGCAGTGTAGAGAAAGCATAAATACAACCCATTTCTTTCTTGCCAATGAACAAATCCCCTGGATTTCCTTCTATCATTCAATCTCACGCATTTTACTGCTCAAAATCCATTCGTATTTTCACTGAAAACACTATACGAGCATGCTTGACTGTGCCCTTCAGTTTTCCTCTTGCAGATGCTTCTGGGTCGTGATTCAACATTGCAACTATATAATAACATATTCTTCTTCATTTTGAGCATTGCACCTTGTAAAAGTAGACATTTTAAGTGCGTTCCTCTGTTTAGAATTTGGTCGCTTTCACTATTTGAAAAGTTTGTTTCCAAAGAAGGTTAAGTCCATTTGGCCCCTTAGACAAAATACGAATACTATGCGCAGACCTGCGTTTGGACTAACCTCGGTGGCGGGCCGCATGGACATAATATATGTACGTACGTGTCACGGGGGTCTAAAATCGCTATTTGTAGATGCAACCCTTGAACCAGGATTCATAGATGTAACAATTTTAATTTGGATCTGTAGTTTTAGAAAAATGTTGAAAATTGTTGAATTGACTACATCACCGTTGCTATAACCGCGACGTAGTAAATTCAACATTTAAAATTTGTCAAGGATTACAGTCTCAAATTAAAATTGCTACATACATCTATAAACCCTTATTTATAGATGGAAGATATCTAAAATTTTGAAATATGTATTTCTGCGCTTTAAGACCCCTGCTTCCCTCGCGCTTGTGTAAAATAAAGTTGTATTGACCGTGAGGGTTACAAAATGGAGAGGTGCTTCAAGAGGAGCAATTCACATGTGCACGCCTAGGTATTAAAATCTGTTTTGTTTTTGACTTGCATAGGAAATACGATCGAGTGAAGAGTCAAATTCTTCAATATCCAAGCTACTATTTAATCCAACTTCTTCCGTGGACGGCCAACTATTGACTTGTCGATCTGAAAATCCTATTCTACCAGCAAGTGCTATTGAAGACGTTTGGCGGCTCAAAGTTGTTTGTAAGTGCATATTTACTTCTTTAACATTTTATTTGCTTTCTTTTTCATTCTTTCCATTTTTTATCCCTACAACAAGTACCACAAATGATCTATTACTAAGCAGGGCCCTATTAATGTACGGGAATCTAATTGACCGCGGGGGTCCGAGGGTCTGAATGGCATAGTATGTGGGCTATTATTATTATAGTACTATTAGATCATATACGGTAAGAATGTAGTTTTTGAAAGCTCTAAGACAGTGTTTTAACAGAGTGCAATTGAGAAAAACTTTAATTGCAATATTTGATTTAAAGGCACATTTATGACTAAATTAGTAATGAAAAGACTATTTACACTGAACGCGTTATACTGCTTCAGTGGCAAAAGTGTCCAAATAAGTTTCAAACAAAGGAGTAGTTTGTCCCGCGTAAATGCTATATACACAGAGTTACCCATTTAATAAGTCTTAGTGCTATGTTTGGACACCTCACACCTTGTGTAAAATGTAACTCTAGCTAACATATATCCAGCGAAAAAATGTATAATTGTACATGTCAGAGAAAGTTGGAGCATTAATAACTACAGTGTACTCCAGTACCACAATAAAGGTCTGGAAAAGAACAGGAGAGAGAGAGAGACAGGATAGCAAGGGAAACTTTTGAAGTCATGAAACTGGAGAGCTGTCATAAATGGTACATATTAGCACTTAGCCGAGATGAGTTGCTGTGAGCAGTTGACGAAGAAAATCGATTTTCTCGAATATTATGATGACTATAATAGTTTGATGGTGATGACTCAAATGGAAAACTATCCAGTTGCGCTTGTCGTCCTCGGTGTTTCACACGTCGTAAACGAACAATAAGCACAAGGAATCATGTGTGACACTTTATGACTTACGTATAATAACAACTTTCTCGCTTTATGGGCTACGTTTCAAGAGTTGGTCCACGTCTTTTAATTACTTTCAAGGCTTTGCTTTGCTTTCCCTCTCTCCTGTACATCATACCCATCTATGAACTTGGGATTGTTGCCGACGCTTCTGTGCAGTCGAACTGCACGTACTGAAAGCATCCACGTGTGTCATATTTGTAGCTGGACATTGGAATCTACTCAATCCGTACCTGTAAATAAAAATAAAGAGTAATTGTACATATGTATATACAAAGCAATTTAATGTTTAGAGGAATATATACTATAAAATCCCGTGGATGGATGCACAGTGAAAACCACCTATTTTTATGCAGTATAATGAATTATATTACAACTTGCGCATTCATTTCTCATAAGTTATTTAAAAGCTTTAAACTGTGTGACAACGCCACATTATAACTTGGAAAGTGAGGATATTAAATGTATAAAGGCGTCAGGGTTATAATAATGTGCAATTATTCCATTAGACTAATTCTGAGATTAATTATGCCATTTTACTTAAAGACTGTGGAGCTCTTTCTAGAGAGAAAGCAGATCTATTTCACATTTTAAGTCCACGTTTTCATTTGGAGCAATTTAGAAATGCATAGTTAGTTTTCCTCTTTTTGTTACAGGAGGGAAAGTGAGTGGAGAAAGTTGGCAGGTATGCTTCAGTGTCAGCCCCAGTCAATCAAGACAAAATGGAATTGAATTGAATCTAGTTGTTAATGTGTCATTTGATAGTAGTCGAGACATTTGTATTGCCGTCTCATATATAGTACGTTTGAGAATAACAGGGTTCATTTAAATAGTGTGTAATTTCGCACAACTACTTGGAGAGAGAGATAGAAAGAGAGAGAGAGAAGGGAAAGACAACCCCCGTCAAAACTATTTGGTGAGTTAGACAAGAATGAGTTGGCGGGTTAATGAGTCGTTGGAAAGTTTTAATTGCTACTACATGGCTGAGTGAGGTTCTTTCTCCGCGAGTTTCTTTCTTTCCTATATATGTACGCGCCTGAATCATTTCGTGGTACTTTCACCGTGTTGTTGGCGGCCAGTGACACGAGTGAAATTATCATGAAACTAAAGCACCTACGGACGTTTTCCATGCAAGACTACTATGCCACACACATAGTATGTAAGTATACCGTCAACGCTCCATATGTAAAGCTATCACAAGATTTTAAATTTTACTGAATTTTAATGAAATGAATAAATTGTAATTCGTTTCCTTCATTCATACAAAATTCCTGTAGCATATTCGAATATATAAAAATCGGATATATATATATGTATATAATTCGAAAAGAATTGGTTATATGCAGCAGCAAAATTATGATTATAACGTATTGGCAATCCTTTTTGAAATTGATTGGTCTCAATTTGTTTGAAGAAGAAAAACAGTCTTCCTAGAATTTGTAGCATTACCGCCACAACTTTGTTCTCGTTTTCGTGTTCATGACTCTAAAGTAAATATTTACCCACGCATGATTGAAAAAGTTTTACTTTGTTTGTGTTGTTTAATTTGCAATGCAGCTATCTGTTTTATACTTTTAGCTGTACATGCACATGGCTTTTAAATACTAAAATATCCTTCCTCGGAAAAGTAATTTACTGCGCAAATCTAAGACCATATTACTGCTGTTATTCCAATTCGGCATAGTGGTACAATGGTAGACAAGGCTAGTGTATGTGCAAGTATTTGAAATCAGATATGTAGACCACAATTTTATTGGAAACATGACATGCAAAAATATTAGCAGAAGTTGGCTTTATCAGCAACGCGAGTCGGTGCTGCAAATTGCAAAATACGCTGCCCGTTTGCATTTCGGTTGACGGGCTACTTAAATGAGATTGACGTTGGTTTGATAGTGTATAAAGAAACATGGAGTTACATTCGTAGATTAAAGTTTGATATGCGATTGTACGTAGTAACTCTGGACAGCAAAGGAATTAAAGTGAAAGTAGAGAAAGTCATTGTGATGACGACATGACAACGAGTGATTACATGGAGAGCGTAGGGTGGTATAAGTTTTCCAGTTGCTCTATATGAAGTACTGCTTGCCCTACACACCGTAAAATGCTTTTAATAAGACTAATAATATACATTCTAAAGCAGTTCAATATTGCAATCCCGCTCTAACAAACGTTGTAGTGCACCTTGAGCATTCAGAGGGTTGAGTAAATGAGCGCCCAATGTGAGCAAACTTGGGTAGCGCTCTATTTATACGAAAATTAAATTTTCGATAATTATGCAGTAAATCGGCCAATTATCACTTGCATTGTACAAGAGTAGTCGTAGGGGACTTAACAGCGTCGCCAAAACAGGGTGAGGCAAAATCATTCACGGTTGTTCTTGGTAGGGCCTTAGTCTATCTAGCACACAAATATCAATTACAAATTAAAGTATTTTTCTAATAAGCTAGAGTGGACATAAAAGCCATAACAAGCATTGATATCGGGTTTTTTTCGCCGTTTTGACTTTTCGTTGTATTGACTTTCGTCGTATTGACCCATAACCTTTTGTCCCACATTGTTTTGCCCCACACTGTATTGTCCCTGCTCTATTTTGTCCCACACTGTTAACAAAATTGTTCTGTACGGTTCCCCTACAGTAAACCCATGCCTTTGTAGTCTAGGGATATGTTTACATTTGAAGGCACCCCAAAGGTCAAAAGTACATCAGAATTATCAATGTACCTACTTCATAGACTTTCCCCGTCGCCGTAAATAATTCCTACTCGAATAAATACCAGAACCCAAAGTGTTCTTTAACCTTGGCACTATGTGTTATACTGTGTAATAAGTTAGTTCTGAATAAGTAGGTATTTTAACTTATTTCAAAATTAATCTCAATAAATGCTTACTAACAAACAGACATAAATACTAATGTAATTTAACGATAACGAAGCTTGAATCAAAAAATTAATCTCATGAACCATTCAAAATTATTATTGTTTAGAGGGCTCCAGGACGTTAAGAGTTATACCCGAATACCGCCAAGTAAGGCCATGAGGCCTATTGCGGACTACACAAATCTAGTCCATTCCACGTGATTGTCATTTCTGACCATTACTTTTTGGCTTTTTCAGTTCGAGTAACAACCTTCTGATGATTAAAAATAGATCATTAAAACACAGATTGAAATAAAAAACGTCAACAGTTGTTTAGGAGGTCGAAAGAAATGATCCTACTATCGAGAAAAAATAACGTCGGTATTAGAATGTTCTACAGTGCGACCGTGTGGTGATGAAAACGAGTTCTACTGTCTCTACAGCGCAGGTCTGTATTAGCTTTACAAGGAAAAGAGAAGCAAAGTGAAATGTGCATTGTATCGAGATAGTGAATTCAGTGAATTACCCTACTGGTAGTGGTATTATAGTAAAGATGTATGTTTGGAGGCTGTTTAAAAGCTGGATGAGTTTCACACATTTATAGGAATAATTCAGCGATGCTCATACAATTATAAGTCAGTCAATTATTTTCACTAACACTTAATATCACCCTTCAATGCTTTATTATTATTATGCAGATATTGAATTACATTGCATATGTATAAGAGCGAATTTCCATGGGAATGGTTTGGAGATGATAGTCAATAAATTATGCATTTTGTTGTCGTAGTATACAAAGTTGCTTGTAAGTCCTGATTCCGATTCATAGGCTTTACCTAGGAAACTTAGTGAACTGAGGACGCACATGCTAATACATGTGTATTTTGAAAGCGTAGTGTGTCGTAGTAGACACAAAACGTTTGCGTTTAATCATTTTGAAATGGGAAACCCAAGTTTGGATGCACTACCATTATTATAATCTAATAATATGCTCGTTTGTTTTTCTTTCGTGCTCATTTAATCAGTGTTCACTGTATTTCCCTGTACAAGTTTTTGTAACTACCCTCTACCAAAGACCATTTGGAATTCATCATTTCTGCTAAAAGAGAGTTCTTCTATATATAAAAAAGTATGATCTTTAGGATGGGTTGTGACCTTATATTAATTAATATGAGTGAGCCTGTGCTAATTATACACAATCCATTGTGGATGCCCATCTGGACCCCATCCTAAAACGACAATAATTTAATCTGTCGTCACTGACTAGTTTTTCGGATCGCCAATGTAATAATAATCCTGCACTTCTTGCTAACGGTTACTATGCATTTAATTTCAGTGAGTAACAAACTACGTTTTCCAAATAATATTATACAGCGACAGGAAGGAAAGTAATAATTATTATGAACAGGAAGATATTAATTTTATTTGCAATTTTTGAATACATCAATTCTATGCAATTTCATTCGCTTCAATGTGACCGTTTTCATCAACAGTTAAATTGCATCTGCCACAATGCCTGTCTAATCCAATTAGAACTTTTAATAAAGATTGGACGCTAATTCTGATCATTTTATTTAAATTGGAGTCTCAATGATCATAAACCCATCGTAATAATTAACTTGTAACTATTATAAATGGACACTTATTTTATGCTGCGCTCCAGATAGGGTCATTTGGTAGTGTGTACGTATTTGTAGCCAAGGCAAGTTTAGACAGTATTGTGTGGCTACATTGCTATGATATTTATTCTACTTTATTGGTGCAAATGTATCATATACCTACATACTGACAGCAGACAGCTCCGAGAACGAAATGGAAATCCAATGAGCTGGCATGTACTTATTACAATCAGTGTCAGTGGTTATGTGTGGTGAGCGAAAGATAAATGTTTCAAAGCACGCATGAGGATCAACGTTGGAGTAAAGGGAGGGTAATGTATTGTGGATGGGAATGGTGGAGGCCAACAACAAAAAATATTGCAGCTCTTCCTACAGAGAATTTTACCGTCTCACTGGGAAATAGCAAGAAGGCTACATCAAAATCAAAGCTAGTATGCCCAATGTCTACGGAGTTCAAACTAGTTTTCACCGATTCAAAACCAATAGCATTCTGCGTACAGAAGTTGTACACATGTGCCCTTGGACAAATTCAAAAAATATACCTAATGCGTTTAGGTCGGGTAGGGTTGACACACCACGGAATACTAAATTTAAAGTTGAAAATCTTGTGCAAAGATCCTTGCCGTCTTCTTAGGAACTACGCAGATAACAATGAATACTTGTGATTAGCGGATTACGCAGTCTAAACAAGCTGGAAAACGGTTAACCGCACAAAACAGTATGGAATAAAACAATTTTAGACTTTTTCTCCCTCTAGTTCTCCCTAGTGGTTTATCCTTCGATCAATTCTCCTTAGAGTCGTTTCTTCTTTTAGCATGTTATCCTCCTGCCAACTTTTCCTTAATTTACTTATCCTTCGTGAAAGCTCTCCCTTGATCTACTTCAGTTTTCAAACATGGTATAGCTTACTGTTTCCCTGACACAATAAAGTGGGTTTTCACACAATTAAAATATACACGCGTAAACTTTAAAAATTTTAATTTGCAGTAGTTTGATTGTAAATGGTAGTTTTGATAAAACGCGGGTCTCTCTTAATGCATGGGTCTTCGAATGTGCTACGGATATCTGAATTTTGCAGTTGAGATGTCTGTGACAAACATTTTAAAACAGTTCTCTTGACGTGTATATTCTGTGGTAAGCGTAGTCTGTCTGTACGTATCACGTATATATATAGACGGACTTTATTCAAATAAAACAAAGTTGTCACTGTCCTCCAACGAGGATAGCCCAACGGACTCAG